>MU869420.1:0-44078 GCA_036418205.1 Ostertagia ostertagi | reverse complement strand
AAGTGATAAGAAGTGATAATGACGATATACGGTCATAGGGATCACTTAAAACCAAAGACAAGATAGGAACCAGATTCATTTTATTTCTACTTCATCGCGTTTCATCGTCTCAAACTGGGCAGAGTACCACATTCCCAAAAATTTGGGCAGAGTAGCGGTCAATTTGACCGCTAGGTACTTCTATTTCAACACCATTACCATCAAATATCATACGACCGTTAAATTGCCCTGATAGCGTGGTGGCTGCTTACATACACCACTTTAGCTTTGATCGTATCACACTGTAAGCTTCAGCAAAAATGGGGAGGCTGTAGGAAGGACAGTTAAAGCATTTCCCGATGGAACTGAGGGGGTGGGACCTACCGTCCCACAGACTATCCAGTTTCGAAAAACCTACCGTGTCACATGCGCGTTAGCGGAGCTAAGCTGGTTATGTTTTAGGTCAGAAAGATGTTGCGCTTTTCGACCATAAATTTTAATGCCTGTATCTCGGCTCATTCGAAACCTTTTTGATTGAGTAAAGACTGTTAGAATCCACAAACCTCTGCCAATAATAGCTGCGTTGAATCAGCCCGGTAGTGCAGAATACTGGAGCTCTAGAGACGATGACCCTGGCGGAGGTCGTTTCAGCATCGTGTTGCGTTTCGAAGCATAACTCAATTGGCACAAAACATCCATACGGTTGAAAGGAAATCAAAAAGTACTGACTTACTTGCCTTATTAGTATTTATTTTCCTTCATAATGAGGAGTGCTGGTCGAATGTGCAGGAGGGGTTATTTTGGAGTATTGTCAAGAGTATTTTTCCTCATTAACAGTCCCACCTGGTTCCAAGAAGCTAGACTAGCCGATGACCTCATGAAATTCATCAACCTTCCTTTAGTACAGTTTCAGTTTTGCAAAGTTGTGGGAGCCTGATTGTGATCGATCCTTTAGCAAAGGTACGTACGCTGTAGCAAAGAATCTGCTCTTTATCGCATGTCCAAATGGTAGGGAAGCAGGTCGTTTTCATGGCATAAAACAAGCTAGAAAGCGGCGAACGACCCTTCAAAATGGTGAGTTGTCGCGGCACGCCCTATTTGAATTTTGGACTTTCCAGCTCTTCCCGTACAAGAAAGCCACAGAGCAAGTGCGATCAGTTTAGGAGGAACCTTCTCAATAGTTTGTGCAAGCGTGCTTCAACCAGAACTTTGGCTAATCGTTGGCATTGTCCCATATCTGACCACCCCTCATTATCTTTAGTGCTCTCGCTATTTTTAAAAGCTTTTACAACGAGTGTTTCAGACGGATTCAATGCAAATCCCAGCCAAGTGCATCCTAGAAAACTTGACCTACTCCTGCTCCCTACAAACCTTTTTAAGCTAAAAAAGAACATCATGGAAATCTGCTCTTGCCGTAATCAAGGCTTCAAAAATGTACCCAAATGATGAAAAAGGGGCTGACTCCTCGCAGATAGTACAAGAAAAGCCCTTCAAAATGATACACAGCAGGAAGGTAGCTTTCGTGAAGTCGAAACAAAATAAAGCGTTCATAAATGGAACACTGAGAAGCCCAAGAACTTTCTTCACCAACTAATAGTAGAATAATGGGGATATTGAGTCATGAGTCAGTGCCGATTTTTTCTTATCCGCGCCATGTTTTCAGAAAAAGGCTTGTGCTGTTCCTCGCAAAGGCCTATGTGGCGACCTTGGTGTCCTTTCATAATACGGAATTCGACCGTCAATACTCGTCTCTATGGAGAAGTAATGACGTCAATTTCAACATGTGTTCGTCACTGCCGATTTTACGAGCTCCATACGTCGAGAAGAGGAGCCTATCGGATGGATTTGGAGGGCCATAAAAGAGGGATAAAGCATTTGCCGTTGATCAATCCCTTTTTGGGATGCGGCACGCATTCTACTTCCATTTGTACATTCGCAGTGGCGTTTGAATGCGATGTGGCCTATACAATGACTTGCGGGGGCCAGCCGATGTTCAAGTCAGTGTTTTTTATCCTCCCAGACAAGTCTGGTACCAATTAACCGACCCCGGAGGGATGGAAGGCTTGGTTGGCCCGGGACTCACGACCCAGGATTTGATCCCGGACCGCTCGCGTGGTAAGCGCGCCACTTGTCACTGCACGCCACTTCCGCCCTAGCGGCACTGCATAGGAGGACCATATTTGCTAAAAAAGAATGTGTGTTGGAAGTGGTTTGGGAGCCTTTGCCAGGGCGACTACGGCGCTTCAGACCAACCACGTTTCGACATTTAATGACCGTGAATATTGGACGCATCCAAGAGCTTTCAGAAGCAGCCTATGCGTCAGAACCCAACAAATTGCAGTGGGCTTCTTGTCCTCTCATATCACCATGACTCGTGCCCTTCGAGTCATACGGAAGTTGTACACGGGAAAATGGAGTCCACACGAATTCAATGAGGTTGCTCAAGGACATGCGTGATCATCAGCCAATGTTGACTGTCTTTATGTTGTAATCAGATCGGCTTAACAAGAGGGCGCTGGGTTGAGAAGTGCGCAATCTATCCAAACAAGATATCAGTGGGAACGTGCAGCTCAGCAGCGACAACGAGCCTCCATGGGTGAATTCATCCGGGGCTTCACCCTCGCTCTCTAATTGCCATTATAGCCTTAAAACAATGCCGCCACTGCTAGCACAACACCCACTGCTTACAGCTGGATAAACTCAGTTCAGAGTTGAGGCTTACAACACACACAATTGCCCCATTGCGCGGAAGATGGCAACGCACGTGTAATGAGGAAATGTCAGGATACTATACAAACATGTCTTTTATTCTCAGCCTGTTCGGCTGAGATTAAAAGATCACCTGTTGTCCCGCTGCTGCTGTTCCCTCAACGAAAAAAACCACTATGATCGCGAACACCTTGACAGACGTCCACTGATTTTTGACGTCAGAGATTGCGTAGTTCCACGATAACTGTGTCAAAATGACATTGTTCTTTTGACAATCCAGCAACTAAGGATGCATGTCTGAGCTATTTAATGCCCATATCTGTTGTCCAACTTCCTCCCTGCTGAAGGTCACTTTTTTCAATCACTTCATTCATGTGAACACGTAGACCATAAAACATGCCTCCTAACCAACTCTCCCTAGGAATCCTTTCTCAGAACGGTTTTAGCATGTAACTTTTGGTCCGCGCAAAATTTTTTCGAATGAGTAATGACAAAGACTGCGTGGCAACTGCACGTCTGCGTTCGCTCCTTTCCGCCCCCAGCAGCAATTGACCTGACCCTTGGCGAGGAGTTCCTCGATCGTTTTTCACCCTTCTAGGAGTCTAGGTGTGGGTGTCGCACACATGTGAGCACTTGGTACAATTGAGCTCTTGAAGTATTTTGGGTATTTCACGTTTTTTACTTTTACAGGCTTTTTCGTCTGTTCTTGGAAAGGATCTCGCAAAAGAGACAACCGCTGTTGTCAAACAAATGTTCCAGAACGTCTCCTTCAAAGATTCGGTGAGAATGTGCTGTTAATTTGTAGTCGCTGATTTGTATAGCGCATCAATTCGAGAAGAGGGAGAAACAAAGATTTTTCAAAGATTTCTATAAAGGCAGCTAGTGTGTCGTCTTGTAGAGAAATATTAGTTCTTTTGTGCTTAGGGGAGGCTTTAAAGCGTTCGTCGGATCTCGACTAATTTTGCTTTATAATGTGCCGGAGGTCGGTGATACCTCAATCGCATGTTTGAAGAAGGCTAGATGGCAGGGTCAGCACCTTATGATACTTCTCCAGCAGCCGCACAGAAATTGAGATGCCATACAATGGTTTTCCCGGGCATGAACCCGAGTTCTTCTTGGGGGTCGAGACCAGCTCCCTCAGCTTTGTGTTAACCGGCCGCCCTTACGGCTTTATGGTATGCGCCATCAACCTGATCTGGCGGTAGCTCGAGCAGTTCACCACGTAACCCTCGAAGATGGCGACGATCTCTTCTCCAGACATTCGTCACCCTTCCCTCCTCAGTTGCGGTGTTGCGGAATCCGATAAGCCATTCGTCCCGCACTCTCTTAGCTAGTTTCATGCCTACAGCCCATCTAAACAAACCGCCTTCCCAACCTTCATCTTTCCAACTTCTTGACGAATCTCATGCTCTATAGAAGCTTCCAGCCTAGCCACGCGGGTCTTCTTGTGTCGTAGTCCGGCTCTTCACTCAGATTTATTCCAACAGGCGAACAGCGATACAGCAACACCAAAGCTAACAGGCTGCGTCTTCACACTGATTATATACCAAGGAGGATATATATAGGATAGATCCGATACGATGATAAGCTATGCAAGAAAAACATAAAGCTTTTTCCCTACGAACAACATTCTTTTGCTACGACCATTTTTCAATGACAGATTCAAAGATTTCAACGACATCAATGAACTATGTAGAAAGAAGTATATATGAACTAACAAATTATGGGCAACGATAACAAAAGGAATAGAGAAATACGAGATTAGTTCTCTATATGCTCTGCTCAGAGTGAGATGGGACCAGCCGTCGCCTCTACTCCACCTTGTATAATACTTGAGGGTTATCCTTGCGAAAATACTCGTACAAAAGTCTAGCGGGTAAAATTACACTCCGCGAGTGGTGGGCTGAGCACTTCATTGTGTCCTTCGATATTATGAATGAGGATAAGAGTTCTCATGACACGTAATCGATTCATTCAAATTACTTCTGATAAGGACCGGTGTAGTGTGGAAGTACCTGAGGTGCTTTCAGATTTCGGCCTGCTGTGGTCCAAGGAAATGGTCCTGAACCAGGTGTGGACATCCTTCCTAGGCGCAAGGGTGTAGGAGCCCAAAGGACGATCACTTGCCATAAATTGCCCAGGGTGTGAGCACCATTGGTGGGGCATACACCTGTCTCTATCAAAAGTTCACTACCTATAATACTATCCATGGTTAAAGGAATCCTCACGGAAAAATCATGATTCTATTTCAGCCATAAATCACTGGCTTGAGACTCATTATCCACGATAAGAATGAAAAGAACAGAAAAATTGCTTTTGTTTTGGTAAAAAATTCGAAAAATCGAAAGGGCTGCTACGCGTTCAAAGTGCCGCCGGACGTCTTTCACAAATGCTGGCGACGGGGATGCTTCCACTTGGTTCTTGGAGTGCCTTCACTAGAAACTCTTTCTGGCCTTTTGACTTATTGCATTCACATCTTACACTTCTACTCCATCCTATTCTATCGATCGATTTGTCTCTACTCTCCAAAATCGCACGCTTTAACCCGATTCTTTCATTGCGTCGCCTACGTAGCCGCCCAAGGCGGACTTCTTTCCATGCCTCGCCTTTGGCTCCGTGGTTTTACCTTCGATTGTCCATGGAGTGTTTGTTTCTCTTCGAAACCGAATCTTCATGCGTGAAACTTTGTGTGCTGTTTCCAGTGATCACAACTGACACATTCATGTTGAGAAAGAATGCAAGAATTTTCCGCGAAGGATTCTTTTAATGTCCAAAGGAATGTCCTCTGGTCCTACGGATAAGAAAACAGGTAGTGCCCCCAAACGGTGTTTCTTCTACTGTAGTGCTCTCTCCACTTTCCCTTGACTTCAGCTGGCTTTCTCAAGGCAGAGCCATTGCTCCTCTTTGCACCGTTCACCGCCCTGATATCTCGAGTAGCTTGGCGAGTGTATGCCAGTCCGTAAATGAACACTCTTTTAGCATTTTGGCCCTCCAATTTCTCGTACAAGGCGTCCACTTTCGCGTTCTTTGTGTTCTTGATGAGGACTGCTTCAGCGCGACTATTGCAACCACTGCTAACAAGAAGGTCTTTTGGACTCCGCGCCTTCTACACTTATGAGCTTATTTTCTACTTTACAATTGGCGAGACTTTCTTTTTTGAACCACGCTGCCCTGTCTTCCCTAATTCCGCCTCTCGCGTCGCCCATTATCTCCTCGCTGGGATGATCTAAGACGCGCTGCTCCAAGTGCGCTGGACTGGCCCGTGAGGATCTGGAAGGTCCATTTCCGAAACCTCCCATACTTCTCTGCTCTCGGTGCAATTGGAGAGACTTCCTTCGCTGTCGTGACTCCCCTGATTCCGCTCTCGTCTGGCCCTGGTGCATCGTAGCATGATCTCATCAACGTTGCTCCAAGTATTCAGTGGTCCGTGTGGATCTGGCCAGTTTTCTTTCTCAACATGAATGTGTCGCTTGTGATCACTACTAGGGACAAAACACAAATTCACGAAAATTAGGTTTTTGAAGAGAAACAAACTTGCGGATCACACTCAATGGACGGTGTTAGGTGGATCGGGCAGAGAACAAGAGAGCGCATGGAAAGAAGTAAGCCTTGAGGCGGTATCAGGCTGTGGAGACTGTGGCGGGATTTTGACTACGGCTCTGCTCATCACACGAAGCACATTTGTGAGAGCAAAAAAACTTTGTGATGCAGT
This sequence comes from Ostertagia ostertagi, assembly GCA_036418205.1. Classification (NCBI taxonomy): domain Eukaryota; kingdom Metazoa; phylum Nematoda; class Chromadorea; order Rhabditida; family Trichostrongylidae; genus Ostertagia; species Ostertagia ostertagi. The sequence goes on along the minus strand of MU869420.1, from coordinate 37,678 downwards.
ACGTAGTCATGCAAGATGCGTGCATTTCAAAGGAAAAAAAGATTGTTTTCTCTGATTATGTATGTTGGTTTGCCCTTACAACGTAAACTTCGTAGTTTTGCAAGCATCTAAATTTATTTTCTTCAGCGACTGGAAGTGCTGGAGTACCTCATTGTCCCACAAGTGGGGTTTTGTAATGGTTCTCTGTTCGTTGTAATCGTTCCCGTGAGGGTTGATGATCATATTCGAAGAACCGAATGGCGATCTTCGTATGCCAGCTCAAGCTTCAAGCACACGGTAGGAAGACTTTTGGACACTACACTTATAGACTACACGTATAACACAGGAAATAAATAAAAGGATAAAGCATTTGCCGTTGATCAATCCCTTTTTGGGATGCGGCACGCATTCTACTTCCATTTGTACATTCGTAGTGGCGTTTGAATGCGATGTGGCCTATACAATGACTTGCGGGGGCCAGCCGATGTACAAGTCAGTGTTTTTATCCTCCCAGACAAGTCTGGTACCAATTAACCGACCCCGGAGGGATGGAAGGCTTGGTTGGCCCGGGCGACTCACGACCCAGGACCGCTCGCGTGGTAAGCGTGCCACTTGCCACTACACCACTTCCGCCCTACCACAGGAAATGCTGTTAACAATTCAAACAAAGTTCCATGCCTTCTTATGGAATATGTACTGTTGGCTTGATGTCGTTTTCTTAGGAAATAAGCTATCACGCCTTTTACCTCACAGAGAGACACCCGAAAAAAATGCTGCAAAACCGTATGACGAATTAGCTAACCTGCCTCATGACTAAATTACACAGCAGTATGGCAGCGCACCTACCAAATACATAATGTTTTTTCTACTTTTCTTTTCAAATTGGATAACCATTATCATCAAATCATTGTGAACGCTGACTTCAGAATCGCTAGTTGGGATTGAATAGGTGTACTATCTTGCTTGAAACAGGAACTGCAAAGAGGGCCGTCAATGAGCAAAAAAAGAGGAAAGTCAAGCAAAGCCACTGGAAAGGGTCTGTTTCCCTGAGAGGTGGACCACAGTGCGATGGAGAGACACTGAGCAGTGGTGAGAGGGAAAGCATGGTGAGAGAACGTGGTAAGAAGGGGGGCACAAACTGTTTATGCAACTACAGTAGAACCGGAAGCTTTCGCAGAGCTAAGTCTAAGATCCTGACGCCTCCGTCGAATGGCGACAGCGCTACGACTTCTGTGCTAGGGGTGTTTCTTCACCCTCCAACAAGCTACAAGGGTTTAGTACCGACCGGTGCTCTTGGTGATCATGAACTGAACTCTCAAGCAGTTTAACAAGTTGGAGAAGAGTTATAGGCCTAATAAGTACCCGCATCTTCTGCTTACCGAACAATTTTGCTACCGTTTATTTATTTATTTGTGTATTACATGCTCTTCACATGAATGAAATAAAACGCTTTGTGAGCAAAACAGTAAAGAGGAAAAAGAAAACCCATGAATTCCATGAAGAATGTAATCCGAAAGGGAAGCTATTTTATTTTTTGGCTCTAATTTTTGAAGACACCTGATTTCATTGTGACGCTGCGGTTCTCCGATCTGGTTTCATTCAAATTCCAATGACAATTCTCCTCTTCTTTCCAACAAAAGAAGACGTTTTGATAACAACAAAGAAAATTCTAAATGGCAAGCAACAACAGGCTATGGGGTAGATCTATGAATAACTTTGCGGAATAAGCCAGAGCGAACTTTTTTGAATTTATTTTATTGCAAGAGTACATGTGAAAAGACAAAGAAAAACGATGAGAGCAGAGAAAATCGTTCATGTTTTGAACTGAAACTTAGAGACGGCGCGAGATTGTAAGTCCATCTGCAACATGGTCATTTGGAGTCTTTTGAATACATGTTGAAAGAAAAGTTTTCCTAAACATCATGGGTGGAAACATATTTGTGCGGAGCAGTGCGTTTTGTATATAATCCTACTTATTATAAAGTGCTCCGTCTGTCGTCTGTCGTTCTGTAGCTCCTCGGGATCCCCTGGAGGAGACCGGGTCAAGTGTGGGATGGGTGGGCAAGGTCTCACGAAGTACAAAACACACATCAGCTAAGCGGAGCCCCGCCCACAGTGGGCGTGGCGTGCGTCGAAATGAACTGTACTGACGACCAAGATTTCAAATTCAGTGACAAAACAGCCTCGAAACTGGGCCAAAAAGTGGGTAAAGGTGTGCATTGGTAAGTCACATCGAATTAGGGAGACCCACCCCCGGTGGGCGGGGCGTTCTCCAAAAAAGCAGTGCTTTATGAAAAATTTCATAACTCGGTTGGGAGAAAGCCTACAGAGCAGAAAACAAATTTGTAGGGAGCAATGTCTAAGGTGTTTCCCAGCATACATGACGTGGGCGGAGGCCCGCCCATAATGGGCGGGGCGTGCGCACTGCCTACAATTCACAATTATTCGTTTCAGTAGCCACGGAAAGCTGGGAAAAGGTGTGTAGAGGTCAGAGGAGGAGTGGAGGTTGAGTGTTAGCCTTGAGCGTGGACAGCACAAAAGTGGGCGGGGTTTGCTACCAAATCTATAACTCGGTTCTAAGAAGTCTCGGAGACTTGGGAAAAGTGGCTAGAGGTTGGCGATGCAAACATGATCGAATGCTCTTGGTGAGGCGAGGCATGCCCCTGGGCGGGGTTGTCCACGAAACTCCGTAATTCGATTGAAGAAAGCGCCGGAAACCGGGAAGAAAGGCAGTACTGTTCGTCTGCAGGGGGAGGACTGCATCCGTAGGGGAGGAAGCACGCACCAAAGTGGGCGGAGTTTGCCATAAACCTCGTCGAACGAAGGATAAGAGAAGCTCTGGATGTAAAGCAAGGTGCACCACCGCTCAACAACAAGGAGGAAATGAAGATGGCGAAAATTTTTGGAAATAAAACATGAGGCCGTGCTATGCGACTGGAATGTCATCGTGACTATGTGAAGATCATTCCCCTCTCCACAACACATTGAAAAAGTCGACGTGGCGCTCACTTTCCCATTCTTCTGCTCTCGACCGTCTCGTTCTCCCCCTTCCGCTCCTTCACAACAGGACGCTATTGGTATGGTGCACTTTTCTAACAACACTGTCTGTTGTGTTGTATTGCCCAAAGTTTTCAGTTGATCTAAAGAAGTGTGCCCGAAACTTCTCAGTAAAGTTTTATTGAAAAGTCTTCGATCCACATATATCCTGAATCGAAATTATGAGGCTCAGGAAACCTTCTACTTTATGTTGCTTTGTATTCTAATGCCCTTACGGTGAGCCAAAATTTCCACACTTCTAGTACATGTACAGCGTGTTGTTTGCCGTGGGACTTTCAAGGTCTGAAGAAATTCAACGAAAATTGCTCCTAGAAAACGAACTCTACGGCGATCTTCTTCAGGCAGACTTTGAAGACGTATATCACAATCTTACGCGAAAGGTGAGGCTTTCGCGATCATTTATCTGGAAATATGCAGTATCATTTGCTAAAATATCACAATGAAGAAAGTGCTAGCAAGTCTTGGCTATGACCACATTTCGGAATCTCGCAAATTGTCTAGGTGTTAAGTGCACTACGGTTTGTATATCATTCATGCCGTCAAGCGAAAGCTATTGTGAAAGTCGATGATGACGTTGGATGGAACATCAAACAGGCGAAAGATTTTGTGCTGCATCACCTTGACAACCACAGAATTTATGGACTGCGGTGAGGATGTTATCATAATGAAGGGAATAATTTATTTTCTACATTTTCAGAGACGCCAACAATAAACCAGAACGAACAAACGCATATGAGCAATGGTGGGCTATTTCTATGGAAAGCTTCCCTTTCTCACTTAACTGCCACATTTCTCACTTTTTTTGTGTCTACGGGGTAGGCAAACGGACAAATTGGCCGTGCAAATCAGTATAGCCGGAAAGCCCCAAAATAACAATACCATCATATTGGAGGAAGGAAACAAAAAATCATATCACTCTTTAAAGTGGTCGCTCCTCGCGATGATGCATAAACGAATACATCCTGTGAACTCATCGACCGTGTTGTTAAAGGAGATGTTGCCGAGTATGTCCAAGGCTTTCAACAGTGGCTGCTCAGCGACTCGGTGTTCCAATTACAGACAGACAGACAGACAGAGGCATGGATTCATCCTTCTTCCTACTCTTCAGAATCCAGTGATGACACATCAACCGAACACCAGTTGCTTCGCTTGCTTGTTCGCTTCGTTGAGGAGTAAAACCACAACTACTGGAAATGCCAAAAACGCACGTCCAGCCATTCTTCGCGTCAAGGGTATGCGAGAGGGATACACATTGCTTGCGTTTAGATGTAAGACAGTTGTGGACGTTCTGGTGAACATGGCATTTTATGCAAAGATGGTTCTAAACAAAAATGCGGTTTCAAAACTCGACGTCTAATCGGCATTTACTTGTGGCTCAACTTTGAGAACAAACTTTTGCAATCTTGTTCGTGAAGTCCTCTGGAAAAGCAATCCTTCCAAGACCAGGCCTATTGATTTTGATGGTCAGTCCAACGAACTTACCAATGCTGGCGAAGTAGTTTAGTGTGCTCTAAGATTCGTTTCACAATGTCACGCAGTCAAACAGCTCGTCGGTGCAAAGGAGTGATTGTCTCAAGAAGGAGGGCTGTCCGTCTCGAAATTATTACTTCGAATGTGAGACTGATTCATCAGACAAATCCATAGATATAGAACCCTAGAATTTCTCGTTGAGAATTATTCTTGTTGAGTGACTCGATCAGGACCTGCTAAATTCTTGAGTTTCCTATACGCCAGGCATTAGAATGCATCGAAGACGACAGGATGGACCCAGCACAGCGATGAAATAAAATGGGACAAGATTCTGTTCAGATATTCAAGTAAAACGGTAAAGCTTACCTGGACCTTCGGCACCTCTCTTTCCAAACGTACCTCTCTTTGCTGCCTTGTTGCTTATCGTCACAATAATCCATCGGAACTGATTTGATTCCAGTCTTTTGCGTCAAGTTCTATATGTAGAATTGCTCTCCGAAGCGTGGAAGACTAGTTGTTCTTATAATTAGTTGGCAATCATAAGCCTAGGCAAAAGTCACAGATAGTTTTCGTGGCAGTTTCCAGTTTTCGGTCAGATGTTTGCATATGCTGGAGAGAGTAAGCGGCACTAACCATAGTTTAGTTGATAGCCTCTACCTTTTTTTTGTTGCCAGGAAACTTACGGAAGAAGAGTGGAATAAAACATATTTCCCACCATTCTGTCGAGGACTGGCCTATGTGATTCCGACTGAAGCGGCAGGGAAACTGTTGTCGGTGACTCCTTCTCAACAATTCCTCAAGGTATTTATTCAAAAGCCTTCACAAACAGTAGAAAAGCTGCAAAAGATGCCTCAAGTAACTTCAATCAAGATTTTGCCGAATTCATGCGGAAAGAGTATCGAGGCGTAAGCGAATTAGACCTGCCTAGAGCACTAAAAATATTACATAGTATCATAATCACAAATTTCAATGTTGCTGCCGAAGGGTTTAGTCAGCATTTGGCTAAAGTTCATAAATCTACTCTTAGCAAACCATCCAATGCTCTAATCATTTTGCCTACAATGACTTTAAGCACGCCAACATTCCGTGAACTGTTAGAAGGGGAATGCACGAAGAGGAAATTTGTGTAGGGTACCATTGTTTGACGTCATTTAGCACCTGCTCTAGCAAAACGTCTGGCTCAAAGGTCGCTGATCTCTGGTTGGGCGTAGCCATGAACTCGACTAGATTCCCACGTCGCATCTTCGTGCAAAACCCACCACTGATTTGGGGTTCTCCACGTATTTTTCGAAGTCTTACAGTTATCGAGGTGAAGTGTATCTGCAATGAAACTCCCATCACTAGGGATGCTGATCCTCAATCTTTACTCTATCTTTGCAAATCTATTCTCTGAACGAAAATGTGGAGGATACGGTAAGGATGGTGATTCGCTCGTGATCGTTATTTCGTGCGACCGATTCTCTATGACATGTTCGCTGCTTCAGACAACGCAGAAATGTATCCGATGTGTAACACCGTTTCTGATGGAATGCGCTCGCTCGTGTCTAGCAAAAGTTTTGCCGATCCCGAGCCCAACCTCCTGCACCTCCCTACCTTCTGAACCAAAGCCTCGCCAAAAAGATACATCTTAAATTCTTCGCCGCCCGTCCACCTCCTTTTTTAGTGACGGAACCTTTTTCGTAAACTCCTTCTTTATCGTATTCAGTGCTTAAAGAAGGACAACGACGAGGTGGGAGGTTGAAGTAAGGGAAATATATTAAGGTTGGAAAGAAAGTTCTGCAACACTCTTTCTAAAATTTTCTTTTTTTTGAAAAATTCAATAGGTAACATTTATGACTAACAAATGGTAGAGCATTCTCGAGGCTTCAATCCACGAGGTGGATATAAGTGCTGCAGTCAGTAGTTATCCAAGAAAATTCAAAAAACCTCGACCACTAGTAAATCCATACTCCGAGTCACTGTCTAGTACAAATGTCTCCATAACTATGGATTCGTGTCAAAGACCAACACTATCTGCAATAGCTTCAATAGGCATGTCGTTCACCGCTACAGCGTGTTTCACCTTTACCAGCGCTTTCGATCTTTTGATATTTTTATAAGAAGCCAGCAGCGTCCTCACACTCCATTACAGGTAGGGCTCTTACGGAAGCTCCACTACAATTCTTCGTTATGGGCACCATTGTGTAGGTAGAGGCCTAGGCTGCGAACTCCAGAAGTTGGCCGAGGCAGCTCGTCAGGAGCCCTCGTACCGCGATTGTAAACAAAAAAGATAAAATTAAAAACAAAAATTTGAAAAAGTGTTGCAGGACTTTCTTTCCAACCTAATACCTAATTGAATGTTAGTCGGCCGGCACCTTAAAGCAACAGTCCAGGCAGGGTTTCAACTACTTGGTCATTAGGCGGTCAAAACATGCCCCAGCCCAACTAAAGTTTATAGGAAATGTCTTTAAGTTCAAAACCTACCTCTAAAATGCGCTGGAAGGGGTCGAAGTCCTCTTGGAGGGGGCGGATCACCCATACCGAGGCGGATCGCTCAACATACGCTGTGCAGAGTCCGTGCTTGACTAGCGGTCGTTGCGGGACCGCCGCTTTATGTCCTGCCCCGGACGTTTTCTACTTTTTCTTTCTTCATGGGGACCACTTCTCACTTGGCAACTCAGTTATAGTAGTCTTACCGCGAATCCGGTTCCTGGATTGGTTGCTTTAAGTGTCTTGTTCTGATGTGAGGAGAGTATTGCTCCAGTGCCTTGCTGGAGGAGGCCGTACCCACGCCGCTCACGCCTCTACACGCCCGTAGATGTGTAACTTTTGCCGTATGACTCCCTCTCTTTAGCGGCAAAAGCATATCGTGGAAGAGGGCGATAGCGATCAGGTACATTATTACGGAACTCATTTGTCGACAAGGGGGTCCCATTTTTCAGATTTTGGGTCATTCCTCTTGATTATTGCTTAGCCGTACACCACTAATCGCCTCCAACATAACCTAAGCTGTTATTCGTCGTCTCTGCGTTTTGAGCACTGCTTCGGATAGGCCGACTTGGATTCAAGTCAGGCAGCATCCTTTATGCTTGAAATTGTTGCTTGTCGAAAAATCCTTCAGTCTCAATGGCAATTCGAACTGCAGAACGTGTGAAAGGCAATGCAAGATATTTTTGATTCTTCTCTCTAAAAATATTTTTTTAGCTCGAAGACGTTTTTGTCACAGGAGTTCTCAGTGAAGCAGCAAACATAACGGTCACTCACCTAGGAGGCGACCGTATAACACTTGCTAAAAGAGATCCGAGGATTCACAAGAAAGTGGATTTCACGTTTTTCAAGATCGACAAAGTACATCATTTGTATTGGTTTTTGAAGATCAACAGTGATATGTTCAGCGAAGATGCAGAGAGCACTCCTCTCTAGCGTTACATTTATTCACGTGCTGTGACGGTACTGTTGCTTCTGCAATTGAAAAAGAAGCTAGTATAAATGTTAAGTTAACGCGAAAAGCGTATCTGTAATAAAACGTCCTTGAGTTGATATTGCGCCAATAGTTGACATAGGATGCAGGCTGTCTATGTATTATATGTATTATATTACTTCACCAACTACAGTACTCGCTGACTCGCGCTGGAACTAGATCACTGCACGCGTCGAATTGTTGTACCACTCGTTTGCTAGCCTGCCTTCTATTCTTTGCAACCCACAATTTTTCAGGATGAAACATCGAAATTCTCTAATCTAAATTCGCGTGTGGTGAACTGGTTTTAGGTGGCAGGGACTCGCGGGGGTTTCCCTGAAACTGCCATCGAATGTTTCCCGTGTTTCACCAGTTTCATGTAATCTCCTCTGTTTAAATAAATTTTTCCATTTTGATGCAGTATGCCTAACCGATATTCACTGTAGTCGAGCAAGTTACCTCTTCACCTCCTACAGTGTCGTTATCGATGTGATATCAATGTCTTCCTATGATCGCTTACATGAGTGAGCCTAGAAAGCCACTCCACGATTGTACACACACGGCGATTCCATAAAAACTAAGCAAGTATGGGATACTGATGAGGGCCTATACATGATGCCGCTTGCGGCCCATTGTTGGCCGCAATTTGACGACCAGCAACGCAGCAAATTGTCACCTTTTCTCATTGAATGTTTGAAGCATCACTATGCTTTTTAAACACCTTGAAGAGACGCTAAGGTCGTGCAGTACCGGAGCCTCATGTCGATTTGAATGTTCATGCTCAGTGAAACTATAGAAATTATCACCATAAATAGAAAGAAATCGCTGCCTTGACACGCTGCAGGAGGACCTGAAATTACTTGGCCTTCATTCCGACTGAACCCTGAGTCGGCTATTTAGTTATCATACCAGAAAAGCCGGCACTGTTATAAAGTGGGACAAACGCTCAAGTAAGAAGAAGAGCACGAAAGTATTACATTACTAATTATCTCCGTACCATTGACATCATGAGAAATCAATACACTGCGTTCCATGAATATGGGTCCACCCTAAATTTTTGCTATTGCAAAGTTGCTGTAAGATCGATTGAAACCTTCCTCTAGATTTCCATGATTTCTATTTCATTTCAAGGAGCTGAATGGTGAGACGTGTAGTCTCTGCGCCGAAAATCCCATTCTCTTGAGTTCGAACGAGAATCTTAGATCAGTTTTCAGCAGGACTAGCAGTCTCATTTTGTGACATTTCCCAATTTTCCAAGAGATTTTTTGGAGAAACCTGAGGAGATAGCGACGAAATCTCTTCACTTCCTACACTACGCTTCACTTGTCTGTAGGAATTATATGAAAACTTGGTCGCAGGTGAGCGTTCTTCCGTGGTGTGGCCCCAAACATCACTCCTCGTCATGCCCTTGTGGAAAGATCAGATTTTTTGCTTTTCCAGATGAGCCTTTGAAAGTGAGATGTGCACTGTTAGATTCCCCATGAAAAGTACTATCGAATGATATGTTGCACTGCCCGCATGGTAAGCTTTAGTTATCATTTCGTGCGCTTCTTCCGCTCTTCAAGCATGTTCTGTATCGTATCGTTGTCCAATAGCTCCAAGCTCTAACACACGAATGCACAGTCAGTCTCATGCACGGTTTCGCGTGCACTCCAAGCATGGTATACTTCCTCGGGTGCTGTTTGGTCAATATGACTACGTTATCCATTCATTCGTGTGAAGGACTGAGGGCAAGGAAGGAAAGCAGTCATGCCGAGACAATACGCCGTGTACCAGTTCGCTATTTGGACCTCGTCGATAGACTTCAATTAGAACCTAGTTGAATGGGCAGCTCAAACACTGCATGACATCAGTCCCGCATATCGCTACATCTGGTTCACAAGTAAGCCCAAAAAACGGCATCACAGGACATTGTAGTTTCGATCGAAAAAGCTTCGAACATGAAGAACTGTGACCGATCTCTTCTTGCTAACTATCCAAATACGGCGTGTAGGCTCGGTGAGGCCAAAGCAAAACAAGTATCATGACTGCAGGATGTTACGGATGCTTGAGGTTAGTGGATAAGGCCTATCTAGAAGGAATCTCGGCGTGCCTAAGAATTTGAAATGTTTTCATGGGACTCCTTTGTCTCTCAAGGAATCGCTAACCAGAGGTTGCGATCATGGGTAACAAGGGGAGAAGAACGTCAGAAACTCACAATCTCAAAAGTCTGGGTATTTGGTTATCAAGATGATGTAAAGTTCATCGTGCGCGACAATGAAAATGTATGTATTGACGGGGAGATTAGGATAGTAGTAGATTAGGATAGTAGGAGAGTAGGATATTGCGCTGACAAGATTAGATACGTATCGATTGAAATCGCCGGAGAGTAGTAGATTACGATATTATTAGGATAGTAGTAGAGTAGGATAGTAGGATAGTAGGAGATTCCGCTGAACACATAGATACATATTGATCAGGATATTAGGATAGTAGGATAGTAGTAGACTAGAGTGGTAGGATAGTAGACATCTCGCTGGACACATCAGATGCATGTGGACTGAAATTGCTGGGAGTAGGAAGCGACCATGCAGCTCAATATCCTACTATCCTACACTACTATTCTACTATCCTAATCTCAGGAGTCGTGAATTATGAACGCACCCTAAGAGAACCATATCACGTATCGGGAGAGGTGCGTATCAGTCGGACCACATACCGATTCGAGCTGTTTATTCAGTACGAATTTCGGGAAAAATCCGGTCGATTTGCAGCGCTGAAGAAACACGAAGGATTGGGTGAGAATCACTTTTCGTTGTAACGATAGTGCTCCCCTTAATACGTGAAGCACGTTTGGAGGTATATTCTGTTGTGTGCTCCACCTTCGTCCTTCCTAAAGCTTTGGCATTTGCTCGGATGGTAGTGGATCCTTCTGTGTCAGACAGGTTTTAGTGAAATTTCCATTACCACTAGGCTTCTCCGAAGACATCTATGGAGTTAAAGGAATCTTCCACGGAAAAAGCTCCGCCCTCATTACCACAGAAAACGATACCTTAAAGGAATCTTCCACGGAAAGAGTGATCATTTTGTCTTGTGTGTAGGATTAGTATTATCGAAACTAACGCTTATGTTCCGTTCTTTTTGCTATGCTCATGAGGCTAGGGGCCTAAGGTATCGTTTTTCTGTGGTAATGGAGGCGGAGCTTTTTCCGTGGAAGATTCCTTTAGGTTATGGCTTCTCAGCAATGTGACGTAGTGCTTCGCAGGTTGTAAGGTTCCACTGGATCCCACCATCTAGTGAGCGCGGTTGCATGGAAGCTGGAATGACATACGTGGAATGAGTTGCTTTCTCTAACTTCCTCCCTCCCCTTCCCCTCTCAGTCCTGCCGTGCAAATGCCACGGCAGCACTATGTCGAATGACTGAGTGTTTGCTCAACTGGTACTTATATGGCCGTGTGAGTGTTACCACGCACGAGATTAACATAAAGAAGTATAGACAATCAAGCTTCAAGTTCTGTTATACTCGATATCGGTGAGTTGGGGTGGGCGTGTCACCGGAAGTGACGTGCACTTGATAGAAACTATGTGGATAAGCTGCTTCCAACATACATCGCTGGCTATCAGCTAAGCATACCCCGACTTTCGGATATCGACTGTAGCTGTTGGTCGACTCTGCCAGAAACCTTCATTTTGCGAAGGGACAGAGATAACAGTGCTCGCCGTAAGAAATCAAGGATTCGTGCGAATTCCGCGATTCCTCGTTAATTTCCGTGAATTCGTTATAACTCGGTTCAAAATTGAGCTTTTCAAAATCCGAAGATATCTTTGAATTCAGCTCGTCGTGGACTATAAGAATGGCTGCTTTCAAGTTCTGAAAAAACTTAATAATGGATTGCTACTTGCACTCGTGTTTTATGACGACACGTAAATGATTGGATGTGATGCCTACATGATCGCACTAGCAAAGTCTGATCGTTCTATAGAAAGAGGGACCTCAAGAATCGCGCCGCTCCTTGACTATGTGTGTCCGTCACGGCTAGGTAGCACACAGTGCGAGAGGGGGACGCGGGCTATGCTGTTGGGGGAGCAGTGCAGTGCGAGAGAGCAAGCGCCAGACGGTGCGAGAGAGCGTGCGACGGGAGAGAGTCGGGGTTGGAGGCGTAAGGGCGAGGGAGTGCGCGCTGTGGAGAACCGAGTTAGGCTAAGGTGATGGAGGTGACTCATGTGGAAGGGGGGGATGGTCGTGGTTGGCGCCCATTTCGAAAACGCCAACAGCAGAATGGAGCGCGCGGCAGCGTGCGTGGCCATTGGTATTTTATTTATCGGGCTGCCCACCAAATTAAATGTATGACCGACGGCAGTTAGTGCCAGCGGCCATGTTCTTTGAAGATCTTTCACAGTGTAAGTTTTACAGAAGTGTACTTGAAAATGCTTCTTCAAGGTTAAGCTTTCTTTGTTTTGATGTATGAAACGGCCTTTTTGAACACGGATCTCCTTTTTTGCAATCACGGGCCTTTTTTGCAATTAGCTAGCTCAATGGTACAACAATTGGCAAAAAAGAGATTTGTGTTCAACCTCATTTGTGGATTCTACAGTGGAAAATTGGAATTTTCCGAGAGCGTTCCTAAAGTTTCTCCTTTGCTGGAGGGAGATTTTTGCTTGATTCCAACAATTTCCGCTTTGAGTTGTCACCAGATGGGTAATCCGACAACCACCGGGACTCCCCATCCCTGCAAGCTTTGCGTTCCTCCTTCTCTCCTTATCCTCCCCTCCTCCCTCCATTGCTCTCCAGCTGCCACAGCAGCACCTTGTGGAATGACCGAAAGTGTGCTAAGTAGGTGTTTATATAGCCGTTGGGGTGTTATCACAATCATGCCATTGCAAAACATTGATAGGCAAGTCCTGCGAGCTACCCAGATTTGTTAGCGGCTTGTTTATTCCATTAGCTGCCTTATCACTCACTTCATTTTGCGGACGGACAGACATACAGACATACATACAAACCGACACACCAAGTAAGCGGTTTATATAATACAAAGGATTATTTGTATGTGCGACGTATAAAAGCGTTTCAGCATTGAGAGCATTTCTCGAAGGCACACAAACAACGGCCGCCAGTGTGTCAAGTGTAGCCTACGACGGTGAACAGTCCAGCCTTCCCAGATTCCGACGAAACGTTTTCTGAAAAACTGAGAAATGTCAAAAATGAAATCTGGTTTGAGATAGTCATGTGAAGATAGTCATTTAGATTCTGGGTGTAGAAACTGGGTCAGGTCTCTCGTTGATTAAGCGCTTCGAAATAAAATAGAAATCGTGGAAACTCAAAAAAATATTCAGTTGATCTCGCAAGATAGTTTGCGAAGCAGAGTACGTGGCGCATTCTAGAAAACGTCTTGAAGCCCATCTTCCGCGTGGATTTTTGATTTCTTACGGCGATTACGGTACGCACCGACAAACCGACACACTGAAGTGAATACAAATATGAACTTCAGCAACAGGTTCCCAGTGGAATCGCTTTAAGGAGATGATCCATTCGTAACAATGGCCATCAACTGGAGAAGGAAACACCCTCGATTATCAGCTATTCTTTGTGTAATTCTATTAGTTTTGCTTTATACAATGATGCCAACAATGATGTTGATCAAGAAATCACTGTATTCGGTGAGACTTCATTGTCTAAAGTACTCTTGGCAGCGTGTCATCAGGGTGAAAATCGTGTCGAGGAAGTGACCGCGTGCGACCTGCTCCCTTCCTCATACGCGATTCCACTACGACCCACTTTTGATCGCTGTACTATGAGTTCTAGAATGAAAAAAATGTTTGACCTAAATACGGAGGGAACTAGCGACGCTGCTGCGCGAGTGCCTCGGAGTTCAAATCCTGAATCCGTTGAGTTGTAACATGAGTGGATGCCGTCTTTTTTATTTGAACGGAAGTCTTTCTTCCAACATTTCAAGTTTATAAGATGTTGCATTCCATTCTAAAGGAATTTGCGCTACGAATAAGCGTTGGAGAGGCTTTGAGCCTACAAGCAGGGTCAGTCCTATCGTTGTTACTTTTTCAAAAATTTCACCACACCTCGACCACCATATTCCTCTCTATAGTATTTAATTCTGGTACCACTCAACCCTCCAAACTCCGCCCACCTATGAAACAGTAAAAATTTACCAAAATTACCTAAATTTCAACCAGTTTACCCCACTTCTACCTATAATTGAACTATCCACTACGCTTTTCAATGAGTCGTGTTGTACCTTTTCCAGTTTTGATTTTTGCTAACGCCATGGTTGCACATAGTTCTTCACACCCAGAACGAGATTCAAATTACCTAGTTAGACATAGTTCCTCATCGTACATCGCAGAGCACATCGAACGACGAATAGTTTTCCCACTGTAGCTGGTCTTATGGACTCACTTTTCCTTTGCTCCTAAAAATATTCATAGTCTTGCAGTTATTCTCAAACGTTCGTCTCCACGTGTTTCTGGGACGGCCTCTTCCTCGCTTGGCGCCTGGAGGTATCCAGTTCATGGCCACCCTTGGAACTCGTTGTTGTGTCATGCGCAAAATGTGGCCAGCCAGTCAAAGCCTACGCAGTGCCGCAGCCACGTGGAGGCAGAAAAACTTAAACGTTAAACTTTCCCATTAGTGACATTGTCCATGTAGTGACCCAGGAATCCTCGATCGTTTTTCACCCTCTTAGGACTCTAAGGCTTGACTAATCGCACGTACGTGTATGCGAAGAGCACTTGTGTGATTAAGTCAATGAAAGCTTTTAGGTATGTCACGTATTTTTATATTTACAGGCTTTATCTGCTCTTAGAAAGGACTTCGCGAAAGAGACAACCGCTATGGTCAGACAAATGTTCCAAAACGTACCCTTCAATGATTCGGTAAGTATCTGCTGAAGGAAGCGATTACGATAAGGAATTTTCGCATCGGGGGAGAACCTGCGCCACACGGAGCAATTACTTGGCTGCCAAGGAAGCGATGTGTGGCCTCCCACGGCGAAAGGTGCTGTGGTTGCTGAGCAGGACCCGCGTGACTTCCCGCCCCCAGTGACGTAACGCCCACAGGTTCAGATGATCACTTTGGTGAGGCTTTCATTTTGGATGATCATTTCCCTTTAGCGGCTGTATCTTCCAACTTGCCCATGTAATGCCTTATCAATCAAAACACTATGCTTGTTGGCATGATGGCGGCTATCGGGGTTAACACGTCCGAACAACGTCGTTCTTTACCGTCGCTCATCCATGGTCGAAAATGAAAGGGCAATCAAAGGGGTACTATTTTGCTTATTTTTGACGGATTTCTTTGCTTTTTTCGCCATTGGCGTACTATTGAGACCCTCACGTCCCCTCTAAACCCCTTTGAGATCTATCGTAATCGCTGCCTTTAACCTAATACGTCGCGTTACAATCATCGTTGTAGCATATAAAGTTGAGAAATAAAAGGAGAAACGGCATGGATGCATGGTTTTGAAGTTGATTCAGTGTTCCTTAACAATTGAACATTTTTTTGCGCCAATTCCGGTGACAAAGGTAGCGAAAACAAGTTTGACTCCGGTTTCATTTGCTAAAAAAACAATACCTATTCTGTTACTCAAGAAGCATGTGAAAACGCTGCTTGTCAAAGCATGTGAAAAGAACGGCACAAAAATGGCGCATAATATTGTCATAGGGGCTCAAATTGAGGTCGGCGTTAAATGAATGCTGCTCTTTTCTATTCCAGGGCCTCGATAAAATCAGTGCGCTGGATTACCTTTAAAGCACAGTTTTAGAAAGAATTGAGATTACTTGACAAAATTAAAATATCAGAAAAAATAAATCGTTAGTGAAACAGCCCCATAAGGCGATGTGGACGACTGAACGAGAGTTCTTCGTTATCTTCTTCAAGAAATGAGAAATTCTGCCTCAGAACGGACAGTTGTAGACATGTAGACTGGTGATGACCGGAAGGACATGCATGGTGGCGAAGTAGTTATGTTTTCTACTTCGCCAAGGCGGCAAGAGGGCCTTGCTGCTTACAAAGCTTCAGGTGTTCTGGAACCTTCCTTTTTCTAAAGTGTCCTTCACAGTACTGTCCGCGGTAGACACCTCAATCGAACACCCTCCCCAGTTTGACTGTCTATCGCGTTCGAGGAAGGCTTGATGGCAGGTTCGGCGCTTTTCTCGATACTTCTCCATCACTTGTCTTGCGATGAAGATGGCATCCGTTGTAGACCTTTCGGGCATGAACCCGAACTGTTCCTGGGAGATCGGGACCAGCTCCCGCAGTTTCGAGTCGACCAGTCGCTCGTACAGCTTCATTGTATGAGCAGTCAACTTGATCCCGCGGTAGTTGGAGCAGTCCATCGCGTCACCCTTCTGCTTGAAGATGGGGACGATAGTGCTTGTTCTCCAGGCATCTGGCATCCTTTTTCCTCAGCTAAGATGTTGGGGAGTGAGAGTGAGCCATCTAACACCGCACTCTCCCAGCAGATCTTACCCTTGAAGGATTATTGGCCATGGCCACGCCCTTCCGCCTAGAGTCCTATGCAGTGAAGTAGAGATTTACACTTTGCGCAATTACCTGCCTCAACTCGTTTACTTCGCGTTTTTTGAAGGCATATGACCTGAATGTTTCTGCGCGTCATCAGATCAGCAACCTCGGGACTTCCCAGTTAGCGATCCCACGTTCAGAGTCCCTATTCGAACTAGCTTCTTTGGACCGAGGCCGTTCACTCCTCGGTAGCCCTATCATGCTGATCGCAAACTTGGACAAGGGTTCTGCTCGCCACTTTTGGATCCCACTTTTTACCAGGCCGATTTCTAGCTAGCCTTTTATTAGCCTATTTTGCGCATCCTGTAGCTTTGGGAAATGCTGTAAGAACTAAGGAACTAAGGACATTCGATAACTTCCCCTCTTCCCAAAGTATCGTGTTATCCAACATTAGCACTTGTTTGTCGATATCAAACATTTACTTCCGGTGGTTTTTGTTCAGCCAAGTTTCCATATTTGCGCTTCCCGCAAATAAGCCTGCTAAATGGTGTGTGAGAGCAAAAATGATGCGGTGGGTATCGCACCTACTGGCGCAAGACACGCGTATTTTGAAAAAAAAAGCTGCGCACTAGAAGGAGAGCATTTTTACCGATTATATATGTATTGGTTTATCCTTGTCAAGAAAACTTACAAGCATCAACACATCATTATATTTTGTTTAGCGACTAGAAGTGCTAGAGTATCTCATCGTTCCACAACCGGAGTTTTGCCATGGTTCTCTGTTCGTTGTGATCGCTCCCGTGAAGGTAGATGACCATACTCGAAGAACCGAATGGCGATCTTCATATGCCAGCTCGAGCTTTAAAAAAAAGGTAGGAAGAGTTGTGATCACTACACTGATACTCTACATACACCACCGGAAATGTTGTTAGGAAATATAAAGTTCCATGCCTTCTTATGGAACATTGTTGGCCTGATGTCGTGTTCTTCCTTAGGAAGTGAACTTTTTGTGTTCTCAAAACGGAGAGCGGGTCACAATAGAGTTGCGGTCGAAGCAATTGGGAGCCATACTCACAACAACAGGGAGCATATCCAATGAATGTCATTCCTTTCAATATGTAAATGTACCAATTTTTGTAAAACCTCTTGAAGATACATCCATTTTGAAAGAAGTTACAAGTAAAGAAAAGTGGTGCAGTATTTATGGAACACCCTGTACAAGAAGAGCGTCTACTTGCACCTGTCTGTTGTGTTGCCTTCTTTCCCTGATAATTGAAAAAGTGAAAATTCCCACCTATTGTACCTCATCTTTTTCAAATTTGAATCAAAGACCTCCTGAGCGATCTTCGCGACTATTCTCTATTCCCCCGTAGAACGATGAAAACACTTGGCCCAGTGTCTCTCAGCACACACCTTACTACATTGCTCCTGATAACCATAGTAGAATTCTCCTGCATCCCGACTGATCGTCCTAAGTCCAAGCGTAACGATAGGCGTGAAGCGACAAGTGCGTTATTGTAGGCAGCACCTTTCGGGGCACTCTGAGTCATGTAACACCACCCAATAGGTTAGCGGTGTCGAGCGATTTTTTGGGGGCTAAAGGCCTGATACATTACGGATAGGGCTCCGGTCTATTTGATTTGACACACAAAATTTACAGGGTGGCCGAAAAATGACGAAAAGCACGTCCTAAGCTCACTTTTTGTCCACAAAAAGAAAAATTGGAAATTGATTTCATAAGACAGTGGTCCAAAACATTCAGTAATTAAAAAATGAAGTTCCGAAGTGGCCGTTGTCGGCTTTCGTATAGTCCTAAACTCGTGTCGACATCGAGTCGAAGGCACGGCGAAGGTACACAGTCTTGTGGTTTGACGAAAAATTGTCTCCTAAGCAGCCAAAACAGCATTAGGCAGCCAAAAACTCTCGGAATCACCTTCAATTTTTTTCAGCTCTTAGGAACATTCGTAATTGGAAAATACCTGCAAGAATTCCGTTCGCTGAAAGTTTGATGATTTGGAGCAGTATCAGTGCTTTGGGCAACCCTCCATTGATTTTTATCGATAAAATCATGGAAATCAATGCGAAGATATATCATGAAGAGGGTTTCAAGAAAGCTCTGGTGCTCTGGAAGCAGATGCATCGCAACAATGTTGTCTTTCGACAAGAATGGGCACTAGCCCAAAGGCCAACACAGCGGACGACGCTGAACACCTCCGCCGCACAATCGACCTAATTAAAAAACGAATTGAGAGCTGCATCAAAATTGATAACGGCCACATTGAGACTTTTTGTTATTGAATGTTCTGGTATGCTGTTTTGAAAATTCAATTAACGAACTTCATGGGCACAAAGTGAAGTTGGAATAAAAATTGTAGCCAAAGTACTAAGTTTTCGCCACACTGTACAGCCACTTTAGTTTTAAAGTGAAATTGTATGCGGAGTGCTTGGTCAGTTACAAGGTTGGAAAGAATGTCCTGCGACACTAGTTTCCAAATTTCCATAATTTCCATATTTTCTTTTTCTAAAGATTCGTTGGTAACATCTATGACCGGCAAATGCTCAACGTGTAGTTTTATCCATGAAAGTTCAAAAAACCACTAGTCGATCTGCACTCCGAGTCACTGTCTAGTACAAATGTCTACAAAACCATGGATTCGTGTCAACGACTGACACTATCTGCAATAGCTTCTAATGGCATGCCGTTCAGCGATACAGCGTGTTTCACCTTTACCAGCGCTTTCGATCTTTTGATATTTTTGATAAGCAGGCAGCAACCTGTTCCCTCCCCCCCATTACAGGTCGCTGAAGTTCGATTACAAATTCTTCGATGTGGGCACCGCAATGGAAACAAAGCCCCCTCCCCTCTGCAATTTCTAGAAGTTGACCGGGGCAGCTTGTCAACAACGCTCCCACCGCGTCCATGTTTATTTCCTTCATGGTATTGCAAAACACTATGTTTCAAAATGTACCAGTTCAGAGCCTCTGGAGCGCCGAGAAGTTTCTTAGATCATCTAGCGTGATCCTGCGATAGAGCTCTTGGCATCGTCACCTGCTTGAAAGGCAACAGTCGGGCTCAATGTGGCGAATGAAGGCTGAGTATGGAGATGCGAAATGGAACGACAGTGGAGAAAAAACGAAAAGAAACCGTCGACAAGGCCGAAAACGAAACCCTCTCCCACTAGCAGTGAAGGAGGCTGCTTGGGGAGAGCCACGTCCAAACGAGTTTTCCGGATATGCCAGCCGTTCCATCGGTTGATACGGCAATCAACCTAGCTGATCTCACACGTTAGGCCAGCCACGCACCACATCCCGCGGTGGGCGGGACCAGCTGATGAAACGAACCCATCGCTGTAAGTAGTAGGCCAGAGGCCTTGACGGCGCGCAATCTCGAGTCAGGAGTGTGGCATCACCCCTCTGAGCGCATTCCTGGAAATATTAGTGATGGAAAGGCCTTCTATGGTCACCTAATCCTGACTCGTGGCTTTAACGTGCAACTGTGCTAAACATACAAGGTCTGGAATTTCGAGCAATAGAATAAAAGTAAAATTGAATATTTTTGATCGAAAGGCAGCCGACCCTCTTAGAAGATGCCCTTGGCAATGTTATAGTCATTTCGCAGCCAGTAACAGGGGGCCGGGCAGGGTCATCCGCGCCGTTGTTACCGCTCAACCTCTCGCTCTTACTCTAGCCATGTAGCAGAGAGAGCCGATACGACTTGATGTGTCAGCACCAATAAGACACCCCCAACGCAATCCAACGGGAAAGGGGTCCCATCTTTCGGGTTTTCAGGCAGTTTTTCTCGTTTATTTTCAGCAGCGTCACTCAACACCTGTACCGTGATTTCCAGTAGGTATTTTTCATCATAAACTTCACCCCTAGATGAGGATGCTGACACTGCTTTTTAAATGCATTTAAATGACACACACCCCATTTCGAGTTGAGATATATATGTGGAGAAACTACATTGTTTTGTATTTTTATGCCTTGGCCGTGAGTCAAATTTTATTTTACCTGGATTTTTAGTACAAATACAGCGTGCTGTTTGCCGTGGGGCTTCCAATGTCTCAAGAAACTCAACGAAAATTGCTCCTAGAGAATGAACTTTACGGTGATATTCTTCAGGCAGAGTATAATGACGTATATCAAAATCTTACGCTAAAGGTAAGGTATTTGTGATCAATTATATGAAAATATGCAGTGGAAATATCAAGGTGAAAGAAGTGCAAGCAAGTCCAAGCTCAGAACATATTAAAATCTAACAGGTTCTCTAGGTAGTAAGTGCACTACGGTTTGTATATTATTCATGCCGTCAAGCGATGGCTATTGTGAAAGTCGATGATGACGTTGGATGGAACATTAGACAGGCAGAAGATTTTGTGCTGCATCACCTAGATGAACACCAAATTTATGGACTGCGGTGAGCGTGGTACCAGAATCAGGAGAAATAATTTATTTTTTACATTTTCAGAGACGCTCACAGTCAACCGGAACGGTCAAACGCATACGAATGGTTTGTTATTTCCATGGAAAGCTTTGTTTTTTGGTAAAAAATTGTTCCACTGTGCGGTAATTCGCAAACAATACGTAACAAACGGCCCACGAAACACAAGACAGGAACATGGATTCATAATTCTTTACCACTCTTTCCAATCCACTGACGGGACACCAACGAAGCACCAATTGCTTCGCTTGTTTGTTAGTTTCATGAGGAATAAAATCACGATTATAGGGATTGCCCATTACGGACCAACAACTATTTTTCGCGTTGAATCTAAAACCGATGCCAAATCGGCATTTACGTATTACTAAATCCAAAAGATTAGTACAAATTTCTGCAATCATGCTCGTGAAGCCCTCTGGAAAAGCAGTTCTTCTTCATTCAAGCCTATTGATTCTGATAATCGGCCTAACGAACGTATCAATGGTGACGAAGAAATTGAGAAGAAAGAAAGAAAGAAAGAAAGAAAGAAAGAAAGAAAGAAAGAAAAGAAAGAAGAAAGAAAGAAAGAAAGAAAGAAAGAAAGAAAAAGAAAGAAAGAAAGAAAGAAAAAGAAGAAAGAAAGAAGAAAGAAGAAAGAAGAAAGAAAGAAAGAAAGAAGAAAGAAGAAAAAAGAAGGAAAGAGAAAAGAAGAAAGAAACCCTTCAGGGAACTTTTGACATTTTTATTGTGGAGAAATCAAAGATGGATCACTGACTGATTTACAAAATGAATGGTATATATCATACCTCCTGGTGTTTGCAATTGAGAATTGCAAACCGCTCGCTATTGCAATTTTTGCCCACCCTGTATTGCGAGCTTTTGTTAAGTGAATTGATCAAGACCTGCCAACACCGTTTTAGTTTCCTGTAAGCATTCGTAGTTACTATGCAGCGAAGACGACACGAAGACCCAGCTAAACGACGAAACAAAATAGGGCAAAATACTGAAGATAATGAAGAAAGACCGGTACGCTTCCCTCTACCCACCTCTGTTTTCGAGCCGTACCACCATTAGCTACCTTGTTGCTTACCGTCACAATAATTCATCGAAAGTGTTTTATTCCACTATTACACATTAACTTTTTATAGAACTGCTCCAGTGAGCGTGGAAGATGTGAATTGTGCTTAATCAATTGGCAATTCATAACTGTAGGCCTTAGGCGAAGATCACAGATAGTTTTGCGTGACAGTTTCCAGTTTTGTTTCAGATATTGGCATGTGCTGCAGAGAGCAAGTGGTGGTAACCATGATTTGATGTTAACGCAGCATTAACCTTTTTTGTTGCTAGGAGACTTACAAAAGAAGAATGGAATGAAACATATCTCCCACCGTTCTGTAGAGGACTAGCCTATGTGGTTCCAATTGAAGCGGCAAAGAAGCTGTTGTCAATGATCCCCTCTCAACCATTCTTTAAGGTATCAGTTTGGTTCGTTAAAAGCGTCTACAAACATTAGAAAAGGCTGGGTGCACTCGCGAAAGATTGATTCCTTCAAACAAGGTTCTGCAGAAATGTGGGGAAGGATAAGAGTATTGAGGCAATGAAAACGAATGAAACCTGCATAGAACTTACAGAGCTCATCACTCCAAACTTGTGTGCGGAAAAAAATGAGAAAACTTGAGAATTTAATAGCTGCGTGAGCAGGATGTAATTCTGAATGCTATGCGCGCAAGCATCGAATTTGGCCTAACTCAATCTTGCGGGTGAGTAAGATACGCTCGAAGGAATAAGAAGGAACTCTGAAGGCTTTCTTTTTTTTCGAAAATAATACGTTCGAGGAGATAAAGGCTTTGCTTCTCCTTTTCTTGAAAATATTATTTTGTTTCACAGTCTTTTGAACTTCTATATGGAAGCTGCTGGTTAAGGTCTAAAGAAAAGGTTGAAGCTCCGAACTTCAGAATTCCCATCGTAGTGAGCCGTAAACGAACTCGAGCTGGACCACTGGAAAACGTCGCATCACACTAAAAGCTTCCCTGAGTTCAATGTTGTCGCCAAATTTTTTGTCGGCAAAAAGCGCAGAAAACTACTCCAGCAAATCCATCCACGGTCCTGTTCACTTTGCCTACAGCGCTTTAGAGCACTTTAACATTCCGCGAACTGTTCGGGGTAGAATCCTCGGAGTGAAATTCAGTGAAACCGTACCGCTATCAGACATCATTCAGCACTTTCTCTAGCAAATCGCCTGGCTCCTAAGTGATCTCTGATTGGATATGGCCAAGAATCCAATAGGACTCCCACGTCGCAAGCTTGGGAACTACTCGCTAATGATGTGTACGCTATTGCGAATGCATGTTTCATAGTCTTACAATTATCTAGATGAAGTGTGCTGCAATGGTACTCGCATCACTGAGTATTTATTGGAACGGCGATCTTGATTCTGTACTCCACTGCAAAACAATTTTCTGCACATCGATGTGGAGCGCAGATGGCAGCGATAGCTTCGTCCTCGTACCTCTCAACTGTCCTGCAATTGAAGCCCCGCCTACACGACTCACCTTGAACTCTTTCCGCCAATCTACCGCTTCTTTTAGTGATTAACCCTTTTCGTGAACTCCTTTTCCATCGTTTTCACTGCCTTTGAATGGGGACTCCCCTATAAAAAAGAAAAGGAGCGAAGAAGGGAAAATATACCTACAGTCCATATCCGACCGGTTGAGGGGGCGGTCCCACGGACCTTTAATGCGACGGTTGTTGGTGGTGAAGACGGGGGGCTGAGGCCGCAAAGGCAGCGGCGACCTGGAACAAGGAGTATGTCCCAGCGGCCTTGCAGGGCCATACCCGCGGCGCACCTGTTTATTGGTAACTTCTTGCCATATGACTTCAGCCGTTTGCTAAAGGGAGTGTAATCGTGGAAGAGGGCAGCACCGATGAAGTCGCATCGATGAGGGGCTCAACAGTCAACAAGAGAGTCTCATTTTTCTGCTTAAAGGCAAGATTCGAGCTTAAACTGATGAGGTAATTCTACTCAAATGTGATGTAGGGGTGGGAGGTGGACCGCCAGTGGAGAAAAAAGGAAAATCGTGAAATACACAGGAAATACGAGCCTTTTGCTCTACGCTGCGGAGAAGTTCAAAAGGCCGGCAGGGAGATGAGAGATAATGTGAGCGCGGAGAGCGGTAGAGAAGTCCGAGAAGAGAGAGCATAGCAGATCAGCATTGCGACGCAGACAAGATATCGAGCGGTGGGCGGAGCGTGTCGCAACAGGTGGAGCGTGTCAAAGTCCTTGGCCCCTAGCGCCTTAGTGACGCATTTCGATGCGGGAACTTGGCGAGTCGCCTGCAGTTGCGTCCCATGCACTTCTAGCCACTTTAAGGGCTTATTAGGTGGGTCTGAGCCCGAACTTTGCCTTTAAGTTTCCCATGGTGGTTTCCCATGATTTTTGTTCATCTCTGCACCACTGACCACTTCTGACTTTTTCTAATGAGCTGCAGTTCATCGCAGACTCCGCGTTTTCAGCACTGCTAAAAACATTCCAAATAAGATTCAATCAAGACAGCATCATTGACCAATGATGTTCGAAATAGCTGACATGGAGGCAAACCTTCACTTCCAGATGACAATCCAAACTTCACAAAGTTCTACCTGTAGCAATGAAATCTTCCTCGGTAGTTTCTTTTTGAAACGCCTAGCTTCTACGCGTGTGTGAAAAGCAGTTCAAGAATTTTTAGTCTTTTCTCTCGCAGGAATCATTTTTTCAGCTCGAAGGATGTCTTTATCACGGGAATTCTCAGTGAAGCGGCAAACATAACAGTCACTCATCTGGGGGATAATCGTATCACTTCTGCTAAAAGATATCCGAGAATTCACAAGAAAGTGGATTTCATGTTTTTCAAGATCGACAAAATACATCAATTGTATTGGTTTTTGAAAGTCAACGGTGATATGTTTAGCGGAGATGCGGAGATCAGCCTTAAAAATTTTTAGCTTTGTATGTTTCTAGAACCATGCTGGCGCATCTTGCAGTCGAGTATTTTCTTTTTCACATCATTTTCCTTCTGAGTCATTATGCTGTCGCTTCCTGAGTACCTCATGAATTAGATACTTCCACTCCTCTCCTGGCACTGCATTAGTCACCTGCAGTGTAAGAGAAGCTGACCTTGTTAAAAGTATAAATGTTAAAGTTACGGCAAAAGAGTAACTGTATTAAAACATACTTGAATTGTTATGCGCCGATAGGTGTCATTATATGTATATGTTAGCATTGTTGTCTTTGTATTATATGTATTATCTTATGTTATTTCACCACACCGCACGCAGCGAATTGCCACATCAGTCGTCTGTCAGCCCGCCACCATAGCTTATCTTTTTTGCAAAAAGCTCACTATTTTTCTGAAAGAAAAGTTTTGCTAGTTGTCGTGTGTAGTGAAATGCTTTTCACGCGCAGCTTTGGCGGAGACTTCGGATTGTTTCCCTAATTCTGCCATACAATGTTCATTTCGCGTTTCATCACTCTCATGTCATTTCTTTTTCTTGAATAAATTTTTCTGTTTTTTGCGGTATGGTTGACCGCTATTCACTGTAGTGAGAGCTCGTTACCTCTTCATCTCCCACAATGTCGTTAACGATGTGATGTCCATGCCTTCCTATAATCGCTTACATGAGTGAGCCTAGAAAGAGATCCCACGATTGGACACACTCGCCATCCATAAAAAATAAGCAGGTGTGGGAGATTGATGAGGACTTGTTGATGGTGCCGTTTGTGGCCCATTGTTGGCCGCAATTTGGCGACCAGCGACGATCACGAATGATCACTTTCATAATGATCACGTTTTCTCATGTTTGTTCTGTCTGTCGAATGTTTGAAACATTCCCTGTGGCTTTTAAACACCAACGCTAGGATTGTGCAGTACCAGAGCCTCATGTCGATTTGAATGTTTGTACTCACTGGAGGGTAGAAAATATCGCCAAAAATAAAATAGAATAAAATCCGGTGGCTTGAGTCTCTGCAAGAAAACCTGAAATATTTGGTGCCCATGGTGCCCGTAGTGCAGGTGCTATGCTTTTCCGTGGCAAGTAGGTACGATATTCGTATTCAGGGGATCAAACTACCCCTAAAAACGAGTTTTTCGCCAAATCTGAGGTCATGAACTAATTGAGAAAAAGCGGAGCAGTGATGGGATTACCACTCCTCAAACTCCACTTTTTTGGGTTGACCAATCATGGACGACGGGGAAAGGGGAGAGAAGGTGTTGTATTAGGAAATAATGCTTTGCAGATCTTTGGATGATGCAGACGGGCAAGCCAGACACAATTTTTGTCTATTATGAAAAGTGTTAAAAGGTTTATTCTACCCAAGTGCCAGCCTTTTGTAATGGATTGGTGGATCGGTGAGTAAGTGACTGCCCAAATTTTCGAGGTTAGGTCAAAATTTCAGAATTCGCTAGAAGTTTGCTCAAAGGGAGAGTCTGGCTCCCTGATTACGAATATCATACTTGTTCGAAGCAAAAATGCCTGGCGCCTGCGCTACAAGCGCCCAAGTAGTGAGGAGCGATGCCGCCCAAGTTCGTTATTAATTGCCCTTAAATTCTTTGTACTGTTAACTATACGCAAGCATGTTGGACTAGCGATGTTAGGAGTCTTCCTAGCTATCTTACTGCAAACGGCAAAAGAACAAACTCGCCAGGGAGTTGATCCCCTGACCTCTTTTTCGTGAGCCTCGACCACAGCCCCTGCGCTTTTCTGCTTCATAATTCCTTTCAGAGAAGAGTTCAGCAGATAAGGAACACATATTTGAGCTCAGCGTCCCAAGGCGCGTATACACATATACATCTCATTTCAATTGGCCGGGTTGACCAAATGACCTTTCCTAGTTAGTTCCATTTATAAGGAGCGAAAAGGTGGAAACACGATATAGTTGTTCCCCTGCCAAACATGGACCGCGGTGAACTCTAGGAACTACCGTACAGCCAGCATGGCCTCCTATCAGGTCCATCAAAATGTACGCGCCGTTTTTGTACACCGATTTCTCTTTGTTTAATAGGTAGATTCTTTCGCAAATGTTAGCGCAGAGCAATCTTGCAGAAGAAAGTAAGCCCTTTTACTTCCATGTGGAAATTTGAGGTACCGAGAGGTTTCGTCGTTGTAGCCTCTCTGGAATGGTAGCTCAAGAAGATGTGATCTCTAAGGGTCCCATGCAGGGTGAATAACGGTCGAGGAATTCCTCGACCATCGCTCTCTGCTGTGCGAGAGTAGAGCCGATAGTGAATGTACGCGCGGAGAGCACAGACGGCTCGCGGGTGGCGAGAGTGAATATCCGCGCGCGAGAACGTAAAGGATCAGGCGAAAATCCTCGACGACGACGTGCCGTTGAGGAACCCTGTTGTCACCCTGGTCCCATGTTCTCCCGCCGGGCAGCTGCAAGCGGTGTACCTTTTTGAAGGCAAGATTCAAGATTGAACTGATGCTGTTTTGGGGCATCACTCCCAAATATATGTTTGGGTGGTTCTCTTGAATTCATCAACTCTTCATATACTTATTTATTCCACAATCGTACTAACAAACCTAAATCGCAACTATGTTACATAACCGAGCTTAGAGCAGGGAATTTGAGTTTAAGGTTTGAACTTTGAATGTCGTTGAAGACCTTGAATTTCTTGAACCTGTAATTACAGTAATGGAGCTGGAGGAGGGTAATAACGCTTCGAATAAGGACCTCCTCTATAGCTGCACTACACTTCGGGGTAGAGGAGGGGCGTGTTAGACGAGTTTCACGAAACTAGCGCCAGTTGCTCCAGTGCCATGACAGTGAACCGCGACGCAAGAGTTGCCGCAACTGTTCCCGCGTTTATCTCTCAAAGTCACGTGGAGCAGACGCGCGGAGGCGGGACTTGCGGACAAAGGT
This sequence comes from Ostertagia ostertagi, assembly GCA_036418205.1. Lineage (NCBI taxonomy): Eukaryota > Metazoa > Nematoda > Chromadorea > Rhabditida > Trichostrongylidae > Ostertagia > Ostertagia ostertagi. The sequence goes on along the minus strand of MU869420.1, from coordinate 9,957 downwards.
GTAGATTGCCGGTGCGGCTTCTAGCGCCTTTGTCGCGTACTTCCAAACCGCAAGGGGGCGACAACAACCCTCGTCAGACTGTCCATTGCACACAGCTATGGAGCAGGTGAACTTGCCGTGCCTTTATTGACTATCGGAATCGACTCATCGTGGTCAACTTTGGAATGAGAGTAGATCTAACTGAGAAAAAACACAAAACCAACAGTTCGTTCCAGTTTCTAGGTCCATGGACTGGCCCTTTGTACAGTGATGTGGGTGGCCTCCTGTAAATGGGGAATAGCGCCATGGAAAAGTTTTTTACGTCACAGAGGGCTCCTCAAAAAGCGAGTGTAACTGCCTCTGTGCATTGGTGAGTTTTTTTACGGAGGTGAAAGAAGAAGCGTTACTTCAACAACGATTACTAGGTGATTTTCTGAGGGACTGATTTTCTTGATTAACAAACACTACACATTAAGCACTTGAAGGCAGGGATAGCCGAGTGGTTAAGAGGTTAGGCTCATGTCTGCACCTCCAAAAACCGCGAGTTCGATCCCTGCCGAGGCTAACCATGCCTTGCAAAAATTGCAAAAATGGTTCTAGTACCAGCGTCAGGCCCAGGTTGACAGGCCGGCTGATGAACACCCCAGTCACACCAAACATGTCTAAAAGTCGCAAAAGAATCAGTGTTAATGCTAGGACGTCACCCGGAAGTGGCGCGCAGAACCCCCGCCCGAGTTCTGTGGTCAGTATGCGAGGGCTACCGAGGAGTGAACGGCCTCGGCCAAAGAAGCTAGTTCGAATTGGGACTCTGAACGTGGGATCGCTAACTGGAAAGTCCCGGGAGGTTGCTGACCTGATGACGCGCAGGAATATCCAGGTGCTATGCCTTCAGGAGACGCGATGGAAAGGTGCTAAGGCCAGGGAAATCGGGGAAGGTGTCAAACTCTACTACAATGGGGAAGACACCAAGCGGAACGGTGTGGCCATAGCGGTAGCGGAGTCGCTCAAGGACTATGTCTCCGCTGTGAACAGGATCAGCGATCGGATCATGGCTGTGAGGATAGACACGAAGGAGGGGTACTGGACCATACTCTCTGTGTACGCACCGCAAGCCGGATGCCCCGAAAGTGACAAGGACGAGTTCTATCTCAGCCTTGACGATGCCATCAGAACGATTCCGGAAGGTGACTACCTCACCATAGCAGGTGATCTGAATGGTCACGTAGGCAGTGAAAGAAGAGGCCTGGAAAGGGTGCACGGAGGTAGAGGAATAGGAGTGAGGAACGCCGAGGGAGAGAGGGTCCTGGACCTGGCTACGGCCCACGATCTGGCAGTCTGCAGCACGTTCTTCGCGAAAAGGGAGACTCATAAGGTCACCTACAGCAGTGGAGGACGACAAACGGAAATAGACCATGTGCTGGTAAAAATCATCCCTCAGAACTGTGAAGGACGTCAAGGTACTCCCTGGCGAGGAGCTGGCTTCCCAGCACAAGCCACTCCTGGCAGACATAGCCATGGAGCTCCCCAAGAAGACAAAGGTAAGAACCGAGAAGAGAATAAGGTGGTGGAAGTTGCACCGTGCAGAGAAGAGTGACCTCAAGCGAAGGATAATGGAAGTTGGTCTCCCAGATCCTGAGGGACCAGTGCAGCAGACTTGGGGCAATGCAGCTGAGATCATCCTACGATGCGCCAAGGAGGTACTGGGAGAGACGCGAGGTGGATTCAGAGGAGACAAGGCAGCGTGGTTCTGGAACGAGGAGGTCCAGCGAGTCGTGAAACAGAAGAAGGAAGCATACAAGCGCTGGCAGAAGACCCGGAGCCCCAAAGACCTCGCTGCCTACAAAAGTTGCAAGAGGCTCGCTAAGGCCTGCCGTAGCCAAGGCAAAGAACACGGAGATGGACGCCTTGTACGAGAAGTTGGAAAGCAGAAACGCAGAGAAGTTCGTCTTCAGACTGGCCAAAGCCCGGCATCGGGCTACTCAAGATATCAGGGTGGTGAAGAACGTAAAGAGCAACAACGGCGCCATACTGAGGAAGCCAGCCCAAGTTCGGAGGAGGTGGGAAGAGTACTTCAGAGGTCTTCTGAACGAGGAGTTCTCCCACGAGAACAACTCACGGGCAGAGGCCACAGCTGGTCCCATCGCACTCTGGACAGAGGATGAGGTTCGGCGTGCACTTGGGAAGATGAAGGTTGGAAAGGCAGTTGGTCCGGATGGAGTACCCATAGAGGCTTGGAAGGCCCTGGGAGAGCACGGGGTGAAGTGGCTCACCCCGCTTCCTGAATACGGTGACTGCCGAAGGGAGGATGCCGGATGCCTGGAGAACAAGCACTATCGTCCCCATCTTCAAGCAGAAGGGTGACGCGATGGACTGCTCCAACTACCGCGGCATCAAGTTGACTGCGCATACCATGAAGTTGTACGAGCGCCTGGTCGACTCGAAACTGCGGGACCTTGTCCAGATCTCCCAAACAGTTCGGGTTCATGCCCGAAAGGTCTACAACGGATGCCATCTTCATCGCTAGGCAAGTGATGGAGAAGTATCGCGAAAAGTGCAGGCCTTGCTACCTAGCCTTCCTCGACCTGGAAAGCGTTCGACCGGCTACCGCGAGCAGTGCTATGGAGCGTCGTGCCAGAACACCTCATCTCTCTGGTGAGGGATATGTACGAAGGAGCCAAGGCAGCTATACGCACCCCATACGGCCTAACGAAGGAGGTGGACATCACGGTCGGGGTGCACCAAGGGTCAGCTCTGAGCCCGTTCCTCTTCCTCCTAACACTAGATGTCCTGGTGAAGGGGCTCATGGAGGGACCACTGAAGACTATCCTCTATGCTGACGACGTCGCCTTGATAGCTGATAGTAGAGAGGAACTTCAAGCCAAGGTGCAGAAATGGCAGAAAGTCCTGACAGAAGGTGGGCTACGGCTGAATGTCAAGAAGACCAAGTTCCTGAGCTCCGAAGAGGGTGCAGAGGCCATGGTGAGACCATCGAACGAGTGGAGGACTTCCGCTACCTTGGGAGTGATCTGGCAGCCGACGGTAGTGTGGATCAGGCGGTGAAGGCTCGGGTCAACGCTGCATGGATGAAATGGAGGGAGTCCACTGGAATCCTCTGCGATCGAAGGTGCTCCAGAGCGCTCAAAGGAAAGGTGTACCGGACAGTGGTAAGGCCTGCGATGCTCTACGGCAGCGAGTGCTGGGCCTTGAACAAGAATCAGGAAAGACAGCTCCACTCTGCCGAAATGAGGATGCTGAGATGGGCCTGCGGCTGGACGCGGCTGGACAGGTTAGAAACGAGGACGTCAGAGCGGTCATGCAGACTGCCCCTGTCCAGCTGAAGGTACGGAGAACAGCGTCTGCGATGGTATGGGCATGTGCTAAGGAGGCCACAGGACCATCCGATAAGAACAGCGATGGACTTCGAAGTACAAGGCAAGCGACCGCGAGGAGCCCCGAAGAAAAGGTGGAAAGACGTAATCAAGAAGGACCTAGGTGAGGTCGCGGCCACGATGGAAGATGCCCTGGACAGAGCAAAGTGGCGACGGCTGACAAAAACAGCGGACCCTGCGACTGCGCGGGACTAACGCTAGGGAGAAGACACATTAAGCACTTGATCGTTGCCAGAAGGCTGTGCATCATGAAGTAAGGAAATATGAACAAGAATTGATAACTATCATCATTCTCAAAAAAAAATTATGCATACTCATTCTCATTGATTCAGGATTTTATTCCACAGGAGATGAGTCATACAATAATTTTCAGCTTAGGCAGAATCAATGTTTATTTACATGTGTTTCTCCGGTATTTCCGTGACTGGCCTTTCCCTATCACTATCTTGTCTAAAGTCAACGGTCACAGACTCCATCGGTCTTGGTAGGATCGCATAAAAGGTGAAGTTGTACACTTTAGCCAGGCAGTCAGTCCGCAATGAGAACGTCTGTAGTCTTCGCTGCCCTTGTTATCAGCATCTGGTGAGTAACTCTGCAATTTTCCTTCGGCTTTGTTTGTTCTATCGTACCTTTCAAATTGGCATCAGAGAGGCACACAAACTAGGCTGAACTGATCACATGGAACTTCAAAAAGATCCCAGCCAGATTTCGGTTCTTCTCCAAGAAGTGCCCTGATACCTGCAGGTCTAAGATGAAGAGATAAGCTAGAACGCCGCTGTCCTGCTTTGACGTTCTTACAGGAGTGAACTCTCAACCGTAAGCTCGTGGGTTTTTTAAAGGAGTCTGAGACACCATTGATTTTGGACACTTTGTCCCACTTTTTTTCAGATTTCAGTGGAGGCGAAACGTTTCGCTAAGTTTCCTTGTTTCAAGCTTGAACTGTACTCCTTACTTTCTTTCTTATCAACCCATAAAACATCTGATATGGCTCAGATAATATTTTTCAACGGTTCTTTATCCTACTCAGGTTTATTGATACATTCACTAAAATTCATTTTGTCTGCTCATCATACCTCAATATATATGTGGCAGATACCAGTGTCAGTCGTGGCATCCAGCTCACTTTAATACTTTTACGATTCCTCTTCATCGTCCTCCGGCGGCCCCCTGCATCCGAAATCTCAAACGTGCCAAGTGGCAACCACTACTATGACATCGATGGGAATGGAGGGAGTATTCTGATATTAAACGCGAAAGTACCAAAAATTGACGAACTTTATAAGACTCCTCTTCATTTTTGGAAGAAATTTCCAATGTTACAGTGAATTCCCGGTGAAATGGAGTTCGGAAGAACACTTTATTTCATCATCCGTACCAGAGCACTCGTTTGGACTTTCTATTACTAAGAATTAGATGCTCGGTACGTACTCCCTATATCCCACACATCCTGCCGATATCCAATCCAATTTTGCTCCTGATCGTCCATTCTGCAGTCTCTTCCTCCCTTAGGCCTCTTGGTTAAGAACCGGTTCGATTACTTGTCATGAGCGCTCTTTTTCTTACCTTCAACATTTGAGAGCACAGATCCTTTCCTCAAATCCCATTCCACCGAATTTTCTGCACACATTTCTTCCAAAGTTCTATGTATTATCAATGCAACCCTTTACTTCGAACCTGCAAAATGCGATCCTGATTTCACGAATCTCATAAGGGCAGATGGAGAGTTGCCCTTGATCCTGACACACGACCTTATGGATACCTTGCCTGCTTGCCAGACTCGCATTTGACCGAATACACTAGCAACAGAATCTTTTAAGGGTAGCGCTGGTTATCCTTAAGTGATTTGTGCCAGAAACATTCGTAATTGAAATGCTTGACAGCATCACGCCATTAGATTAGCTTGGCGATAGCTCTACAGCCTGAAACGTTAACCGCTGGAGGACAACAAATGGGAGCAGTGGTCAGTTATGGTGTACTTATTGGAAATTAGGAGTGAATCCACGCACCCGATGAGGACTGAGACTGATTGATAGGCCGCTTCAATGAATCTGAAAATCTCAAAGGGCGCAGGAAACAGCAGCTACCATAAGTATGTTGAACGAAGTTGCAGGATAGAGCAGCTGAAGACGTTCGTTCACCTTCCTTCAGAAGTGAAGGTGGCACTGCAACGCATCAGTGCGCTACGTCAAACCCCGATTTTTTGGCAACTCCATGGATTCGCAAAATCTGACCCTGGCTTCAGTAAAGAAGCTGGAGGTTAAGATTGGTCTTTAAAGGAAAAAAAAGCAGAACAAACTCCCGACCACGCCCCAATCAAGCATGTCTTCTATTTCAGCCATATTCCACCTCGGGATAAAGAAGGGGCGTGTGGACGAGTTTCACGAACCTAACTCCAGTTGCTCCAGTGCAATGCAATCGCTACCGCAACTGCGCCGCGCTTTTCTCGCAACGTCTGGCAGACGAGCACGGTAGGTAGGGCTTGTGAGGGAGGGTGTGGCTTGCGGTTCGAGAGAGCTTCCAAAGCCTTTGTCGCGCACTTTTAAGCCGAAGGGTGCGACCTCTACACTTGTCCGCCTGTCTACTTGATCGGGGAGGGAACAGGTGAGCGTGCCTAACCCCGAACCGCATGTAGCAGCGCTCCTTACTTCTCAATAACTCTAAATCCTCGGCAGCTCCACTAGGCTTCAACCTTCTGTTGAAACATGGAGCATCTTGGACACCTATTTCAGCGTTCGAACGGTGATTGTCTCAGAGCCCGTTAGAAACTGAAGGGTTCCCTGTCGTGAATGATTTATCTACTTTCAGCGGCCTGCAAGACAACATCTTGAACACTGGCGAGCCTATAACACTCACGATTTCGCCAAAAGTTTGGAATCTTTTGGAGACAAAAGCTGAAATAATCAGCAACACAGTCAAATCTATCGAGTTCCCTAAAAGAAAAGAGAAAGTATGTTCTGTTAGATTTGCATGTGAGAGTTAACCATTATGGTCAACAGTCACTTCTGTTTCTTGCTTATAGGTCAAGAAACTGTTGAAATATGAAGTATGGGACGGGCACTTCGAACGCTTCTCCGTGCCGAAAAACGGAATGTCATTCGAGAATATGAGCAATGGCGTCCATTTACGGGTTCTTACAACGCTTGTGAAATGATTACTTTATACTTTTCCGAGAACTAATTACATTGTTGCCAGGTGAAGGATGTCCAGTTCAGTGGTTCCGTCCATGCAAGATTATACATAGGAGGAAAGATTGGTCGCATACGTGTCACTGGTGATATTAAGTATGTTACGGACTATCTCATAAATTCGACGTCACAATTTACCTGCCATATCATTTTTGATTTCAGAGTGAAGAGTTCAAGTGCTGAGCTTGATGTCGCCTTGGCATGGAATGATTTCACTTTCACACCTACGATCTCGATGAAGTCGAATCTTCGCATTGACTTTACACACCATCTTCGGCACTTCAACCTCATCAGAAGCCACTTCCAGAAACTTGCTACACGTGCTGTTAACAAAAAAGTACCTGAAAAAGTAGGCCATTTGCTTGGAATATTAGCAGTTACCTAGGGAGGATGTTCTTCTAGTGATCACATTCAAGATCTTTCGATGGGTGGTGACAAAAGTGACAGGAATTGAGAATTCATAATTTCGGTGATCCCTCCAATACAGCATGTTAAATTTGGCATCAAAATTGAATGAGTTTTGAGTAACTTGTGGCCTGAAGACTGATGTTAGAGGACTGGAGGATTTGCTTGTATAGACTTCTTTCAAGCTGTGGCATTGGCAGCAAAATGTGGGCTCCTTGACCACGCTGCTTCTGGAAATATAGTAGTGACCAAAAAAGGCACTTCCTTCACTTTTGAGCCCGACTTATTAGCATTGTCCTGATCTGGAATTGGACGATTCCATTTAGCAACTGAAGACCACGCTCCTTTCTCGTGGACAACTTTATAATAGCCTTCTACACCATAGAAATTTCCCACGGGAACATTATGCACAGATCGAGGTTAGGGAAGTGATCGGACGATTTCGACCCTATCTGAACGCTGCCGGGAGAGGTCTTATTTAATCGCAGCTACTCTCTTATTAGCTATCCGCCACCAGTATACTAATAAAAAAATTTTGTAGCAGCTTTGAGGTCGTAGTATTACGGTATTTCTCTTCTTGAGCTCGACGGTGATGGCAGATGATGTCATCTCTGAGAGACGGTGAGGGCAGTGAAGGAGGAGTTTCGGCTACTTTTTAAGAGACTCTCAAAGGAATATTGCGCTGAGAGACTCCCATGGACTACGGTACCTGTGAGAGGTAAAAGCCTGCTGATATGTCATGAAAAGCTTCTTTACCGTTCCTGTGAAGGTTTATTTTACACTTCACTTTCGCAATCACGAAGCAGCAACCTCAGATGGGTCGCGTCGAAGAATTCATGTTGTGGTTGGGAAGAAGAGCCCACAAATTGCGCAGAAGTGCCGTTATCACGGCTCGAAAGTGCGCGACAATGGCGCTGGGGCTAAGTGTTAATGGCGGGCGTACGTACTTACGGATGGGACACCTCGCGCAAAATCCATGACTCGCGACGTGGATTACTTGTAGTAGCTAATTCAAAAACGCGCGGGTTAGTGAAGCGAGCAAGTATGTATAACTCGTCCGTTCCGCCCCTTCCGTATTCCAAAGGGGAGAGAAGTAATACTCTTCAATGGCTTCTCCTGAGGAATTTTGGTTCTTCGAAAGTTTTGCATCCACAAGTTCACTACTGACCGCTTATCACACCTATTTGATCTGGGGTTGTTGCTTCAAGTGGATAACCGCCCTGCATATTAGGGCACAGTGACTAGAGGTTCTATGCCAGCCCTCATAGGGATCGTGCATTGATGACAATAAGAAGGAACAGACGAGAAAATTACTTGTACGAATTATTCAAAAGCTAGGAATAGTGTTATTCGTTAGATTCCTGCCATAGACCATCACAAGTGTTGGCTCCATTTGTTTCTTGCGGGTCGCCACTAGGAAATCTTTTAGGCCCCTCATCCATGGCATAGCTATTTCACCATTGCATTATTTGTTCTTTTGCGTCATGATCTACTAGCTACAATACCGCCCCTAATTTCTGGTAAATCGACAGAATTCAGCGCACTAGTCCGCCGCAATCCGTCGCTTCGCCATAACTGCTGGTTGATGACGGTGTTATGTCCGCAGGTATTGCTGTTGGCAAGCAGAGACTCAAACTCCGAATTTTGCAAAAATAAGGCTAAAAATTCGAAGGAAAGCCGAAACGAACTAGACCATTGGATTCGCCTTGGCAATTGCTATCTAATGGTTCCAAACTCAAATCATTTAAACCATTTTTACAGCAGTTATGGCGAAGCGACGGATTGCGGCGGACTAGTGCGCTGAATTCTGTCGATTTACCAGAAATTAGGGGCGGTATTGTGTAAGGTTTCTTCTCCTCTCCTACCTCAAAGCTGGAATTTAATTCATTCCTTACGCGTCATCTAATAATTAGGACATGTATAGAGCCCTAACATGTATAGAGTAGGTCAAAATTATGAGGATCGCGTGCGCACTCGAGTAACGCTGTGCTTGGGAGGAGACTCGACTCAACCACTCAGTTTATTCGACACTCAACAATGAATCATACAGCCGGAGCGCGGATCTTATATAGCTGCCTCAGGGGGCGGTACCGGAAGTAGGCGTGAACCTCGCTGTGATTGGCCGGTTCTCCTTACAGGCGTTAACGTGATCACTGACGACGGCTCCGGAGTATCGATCGGCTAAGGCTATAGCGGTTGAAATGGATTGTACTAAACAATAAACTTTTACACAATCAACAGCAACAAACAAACATAGACACTTGTCTAGGATAACATGCCCGGCGGTGAAGAAGAGTCGTCCCGACTCTCCACTTCATCGGTGCCATCCACGGGAAGAGCTCGGCTGCTGGGTTCTATCCTTTCCAAATTTCCGATCACTCCTGGGCGGATACGCATGCGATTGTCCTCTGTACTGCAAACTCGTTCTCCTCCGCTTTGGGTCCTCGCTCGACTCCCTTGTATCTGATCCACGGGTGGCTGGTCCACGGAATGAGATGTTGAGATGGTGGCGGGCACGCTCTGGATCTGCGATGACGTAGAAGTTCGGCTTGAATTCGTCCCTGCGCCTCTTCGCTCGTGCAGCTTTCTCCGCTCGGCGCGCTTCCTTCAGCTCGTTTGAGGCGGCCTTGAACTCTCGCAGTCTCAGGATATCAGCTATCGTGACGCGCAGCTTCTCCAAGAACAGTACAATTTGTCTGCCATTGAACGGTGATCGCTTGAATCTTGGGTCTGTCCCAAGGCACATTGCGGGATGAGTATACGGTGCCGACTCCAAAACTTGGGTGTAGTGATCCCGGACGATTGCTTCAAAACCTCGGTCGGCAGTCGTCATAAAGCGTACGAACTCGGAACATACTCGTCCCATTTTAGACCATTCCGTCACATTACTGTGCTCATAGGGACGGGGGAAGAATAGCAGCGTCCCGCCTGGCTGCAGTTGGCGCTCCAGCGCTATAAGGACCTGCCTCATCGATCTTCCCGACGGCATTATATCTGGC
>MU869419.1:18448-37815 GCA_036418205.1 Ostertagia ostertagi | reverse complement strand
AAGGAGAGGAGAGTATGAGGCGAGAGAGCGCTACAGATGAGAGAGCGCCAGACAACAGCCTGATAAGAGAAAAAATCTGCAGCTTCAGCAGCTTACTTTGCAAGGCCCAAGCGCTCTTGTCGGTTGGTTTCCGTGCACGGAACGCCACATTTGTGATTGTCCTCTAGGGGTCTATACTACAGACCGAAGGGAAGCGTTCACACGACCTCTGCCTGGGTTGTGCCTTTAAACGCGGTCCATCGCATACAATGACTTGCCGTGCCAAGCGACGTATGAGTCAGTGTTTTCACCCTTCCAGACCAATCTGGTACCAGTTAGCCGACCTTAAGGATGGAAGGCTAGTTGGCCTACGGGACGTACGATCGGGATTTGACCTCCGGCTTGTGCACGTGGTAAGCAGCTCCACTTGCAACCGCACCACTTCTGCGCTTCAGTCTCATCTCTTGTTTGAATTCCCAAAGTATCCAAATTCACTAGATTCCCTGTGTATGTACTGAGAAGACAGGATCCCTCCTGAGCGCAAGCCAAGACCGCAGGTGTTGCGGTTCGTTAGCTGAAGCTTCAAACCGTCGTTGCGGTGTTTTTTCACTTTTTTCCAACTCATCCATATCAATCATCGTGGCAGTCGACATCGATTTTAATTAATTACCGGAGTGCTCATTTTAAAGTGACGGCCTTGGCAACTTGACGAACACCTGGCTTCATCAGAAACGAATAAATACGGTTGGAAATCTCTCCGGATCTCCTAGGGATTCAACACGATATCTCGCTTGTGCGATAGAAGGTCGAGAAGTGGAAGGCTCGGAATTAGTCACATTAACTCAAGGAAACAGAAAAAACTCCAATAAATGAAGGTAAAGCTGGGATTTGCTCATTGGGTCTGGGGCACTGGCTTTGTCACTCAGGAGAACTGCTTAGAAGGAGATCAGGGCGGCAGTGGTATAGTGACAAGTGGCACGCTTACCATGCGCGCGGTCCAGGGATCGAATCCTGATCGTGCGTCGTCCGGGCCATCCTAGCCTTTTAGAGGAGATGGATTCCCGTTAGAGCTTATGAATTGCTATACCGATTTTCAGGCCTACCACTTCACTAGGTTGTATATTCAATGTTGGAATGCCAGTTTTCGACCGCTGCCGCCTTAAAATGATGCCATACCACACGCCTTAAAATGAGCATACACTTGCTAAGTGCTCGATGTTGCCAGTAAGCACTGCTAGGATGTACGGTCAGTACTTGGTGCTAACCTAAGAGAGATTGCAACGTGATCACAACTACATAGAATTTTCTCAAAACTTAAAAGGCCAGTTAACACGACGACGAGAGGTCTGATAACGGATCGTGATCACGTCATTAAATGCCATTGGGGGACCGGGCTCTTCAGAGCGCTAAGGTGAGAAAAATAGGATAGAAGAATAGAACCACCCCCAACCAGGGTCAACCCTATCGTTGTTACTTTTTCAAAAATTTTTACGACCCCCCTCCCCCAAGGTGGATTTGATACGACCCCCTTTTCGACACCTCGACCACCATATTCTCTCTATATATTTAATTCTGGTACCACTCAACCCACCAAACTCCGCCCACTTTTTCCTCCAAAAATGCCGTCGAGCGGGGGGAGGGGGTATATACGCGCGCCTGTGTTCTGGGATCACCTCCCCTCGCTGGAATGGTCCGCAAGACGACACCTCGCCCTTGAGCCAGCCAAGCTTCACATTCCGCCTTGACGGGTTAGTTGGTACCAGGCTTGCCTGGGAGAACAAAAACATTCCAATGAGCATCAGCTGACGTCCTGAGCATATTGTAGGCTAAATTCACATCTTCGGCAATCTTAACACATTCACGCGACGCCTTTTCCTTTCGGTTATTGCCGGTCATTTCCACTTCCTCGCGTGGGACGGACGCGATTTTGTGGGCGCCGCCGCCTCACCACATCACCTCAGATTTTGTACTGTAAATGAACAAAAACATGAATGCCACAAAATGATTTCAGCAATGTTCAATGTGTAAAGATTATCTAAACATATAAGTAGTATTTCGATCAGAACGACGAATAGTGGTTACGAAAAGAGAGCATTTATTCGCTTCCCCCGTGAAGGATTTTAAAAGCATTTCTCACCGAGATTTACTCACCTATCTGTCCATTCCTAGCGCCTGGCAAGTCGTATAACACTGGCAGGCCCATATGGGTGCTATCGTTAAGAAGCACATTTCGTGGCAACCTTATACGTCGTGCGGCCCATCGGCGTGTAATGTCGTTGAAGGGCTAAATGCATGTGTCCCAGAACATATACTTAAACTTTACAAGTCAAAAGCAAATCCGCACTCAAAGGTCAAAACAACCTCAAACCATAAGTGGATGTCGATCGCGTAGCGCACCCTGAATGAAGCTCAACACCGAGCCTCTCATCCTGGCAGTGTACTGGAGTACAGAACGGAAAATTGTATCAAAAAAGACAGAGGATAAAAGGATAAAGCATTTGCCGTTGATCAATCCCTTTTTGGGATGCGGCACGCATTCTACTTCCATTTGTACATTCGTAGTGGCGTTTGAATGCGATGTGGCCTATACAATGACTTGCGGGGGCCAGCCGATGTACAAGTCAGTGTTTTTTCCCAGACAAGTCTGGTACCAATTAACCGACCCCGGAGGGATGAACCTTGTATCTTGGATGGCCCCGGACGATTCGACCTACCCATGGATTGATCCTGTCGAGGACTGCTGGTAATCGCTAGTTAAGCCGCAGTACGACATTGCATATCCTCACGTTGAACACCAAACTTGCCAACTTTCGAACGCTACATTAACAGGCACAGCCGCGGCCCAAATAGTCGAGAATAGAGTAAGTTGCTCTCAGTAAATTTCTCTTTCAAATTCTCGTGATAGTATAATTGAGAACGACATTTCCCGTTGCTCTTTCTATCTTTAGCAACACCAGTGTAAGGCTATTTTGCCCAGAATCATGGCGCCGGTTTTGGTTTGCATTCGGTTCACACAATAGAATGCCGAGGGCGAGCAGGCCGCCGACTTTTTCTGAAAGTAATGGTGAGGGTCAAGCCAAAAAGATGAACAGAGTATTCATGTGTCTATGAGTCTAATAAATTCACAACAAGAATAGCCAATTTTTGGAATTTTAATGCGGATTTTCGTGTCTTAAAGAGCAGCCGAAGCCTGAATCGTTGTCCGGTACAGCACCTGCTGCCGACATCAGGTTAGAACAACTTTTGGCTTCTAGCCGGTATTCATAAATTCGTTAGCGAAGGGACTCGCTTTCAAAATAAAGGTCTGACTGTCGTTATTTATTGTCTGGCGCCAACCTAAAACTGCCACAAAGGGGTTCTTACCCTGTCGGTTCCTTTCCAACAAAGGTGTAGAATTCCGATGTTTCGTACTTGATACCTCCACCTGCTGCTTTTCTGGTTTCTGACTAGTGGAGGCAGCTTAGATCTATGCCACACAGTCTATTACTGTCCAATTGAAAGCGAGGGAGTCTGACCGGGGTCAACCGTCCGTTGTTCCGATTGCTGAAAAATTCACGTCTCATCTCCTTTAGGGGGCCTTCACACGACCCCTCACCACCACCATCAGCGAAGACCCTCAATAACAATATGACCAAGCCCTTCCCCATCCCCGACTACAACCCTCACCACCACGGCTGTGCTACAGCTATTTGATTCTGAGTCCAGCCGGCACAGCTCAGCTCCACCCACTTTTCCCTGCGAAAACTTTTTGACAACTTTTTCACCTACCCCTAATACAACCCCCTCCCCCTGAAAAAACTCAAATATGCAGAGGTGACCTGGTTGCTGGTTGCGACAGGCAAATGCTCGGCACACAGGACTCTCCGACAGGAAAAGCACAAGATCTCAAAGGTGCGATCAATTCGACCACAAGAAATCCAAAATAAGAGCTGAAAGGACGGTATCAAGAAGATCTCACTCAGGTCACTCAGGTCACAGCTGAAGATACTTTGGAGGTTAAAGCGGTTACGCCTAACAGATCAGCGGACCTACGGCAACGAATCAACGTTGCGGAAGAAGAAGAAGAAGAAGCGCCACTCAAATTTTCCTGAGGGCCTTCTTTGTGCATAATTCCACTGCACTTTCAGTTTTCGTTCCTCAATTCATTTGTCTCGGGATCCGAAGAGAATTTTCCGCAAATGTGTTAACATCAGTCAAAAACTTAGGTGGACCTTGGTTAAAGGCGCAGGTAGAGTAGGTATGTAAAATCCCCTACCAAGCCAACAGGGCTACCCAATTCGTGGCTCTGAATCATTCCCATCCATGGGCGCTGGCAGCATTTCAGCCGGTGGGATGTTCCTAGATTGCTCGTCGTAATACGTCGGATGGACGATCCTATGGAGGCCGTAGATATGCTTCCCGAACAGTGAGAGGGCCCTCTTGAGGTTTGCTCTCTCGATGCTCTCGGTGAAAGGTTCAGTGCATTCGGACTGATGTCAATAGGAGATCATTCTCGAGGAAATGGTAGGCGTGTTTTCTTCGGGATGAGAAAACTGCTACAAGGGGATGGGATCCTCTCCGTTTTGTGGAAGCATTCATTCCGGCCGAATAGGGGAGGCGTTAGAGGCCAGATTTAGGGGACCCTTCAGCGGGGGCTTCCTGATCGGCCAGACTTCTTTGCTGGAAATTACGATGCACGCTGTCATCGCTCATTCTCACAAATTTAGATTTGAATTCATAGATTAGGCTATTCGCGATCTTGATCAACACAAAATGCAAGATCCTAAAGGGCTGTGATGTATTCGGGCACATCACGCTTGATGTCAGGGTTTGACAATTATTCGAGGTGGTGGAATTGCCAGGGAAACCCGTAATGAGCGGGGTAATAGGCTGCCTGACCTTTTTCGATCCATGGTAGAGAAAAGCGCTTTGCGACACGACCCCTAGGTCGATGCAGTTCTGGGGAGGGAGGTTTTGTTGGTGGGGAAATCAGTCAACCCCCCCCGAACCGGCTTGCTCCCCCCCCCCCGCCCCCCCCCTCTGGGGTTGGTGTGTGTGTGCGTGCTGATGTTGTGTTTGGTGTATGCGTGTGTGTGCGGCGAGAGCGGTGCGGGGTGGATCAGCTGTTCGCCGACGCGGGCGAGAGTGCAGACATCGAGAGCACCACGCTGGGGGGTGGTGAGGAGACGCGATACGATTTGATCAGACGTGGCGTATGTAGTATTATGTGTGTTATGTGTGTGTGTGTGTGTGTGTCTGTTGTGCACGACTTGAACGTGCGGGAAATTAGAGATGCAGAGTGCTGCTGTAGAAAAGTGGGCGGTACCCACTGTGTGTGTATGTATGTGTGTATAAGTGTGTGTACGTGCGTGTGTGTATGTGTGCAGGCAGCGGTGCGGGACTCGTTTCGCGTCAGCTCGGACCGGGCCGCGCCACACACACCGCCATCACCAGCCCCGTCGACGTTGTTCGTCGCCCCGCGTCACCAGTCCCCCACGACGGCCCCCGTGCAGTTTTTTTTACACCA
Source organism: Ostertagia ostertagi (assembly GCA_036418205.1). NCBI lineage: Eukaryota > Metazoa > Nematoda > Chromadorea > Rhabditida > Trichostrongylidae > Ostertagia > Ostertagia ostertagi. The sequence continues at coordinate 32,330 of MU869419.1, read as the reverse complement.
TTCACCACCACGCTCGTTGTGGATTGGTTTTGTGAAGCGATACGTGGCGCGCACCAGTTCTGATTCGTTCCAGCTTCTTTCTATTGTGCTGAGTTGATGATTTGAATCGGTTCCGTGCGATGCGTTTATTTTACGCGCGACGTCGCGCGTGCTTCCGAACCCACAGAGGATTTCGGTCGTCGTCGCGGTACTTGATTCGTAGTAGCGAGCGTGCGCTGGTGATGGACGGCTCACAATCCGAGCCGGTCGTCGTCGTGGTGAGCCTGTTTCACGACGGCCGCGACGACGACGACTAGACGACCAGTTCGTCGGCGTCCCGTATTCTGCTGATAGGGACGCGAGCGAACTCGTCCCACAGCCGGCATTCGTGTCCCCCAAATCCCAAACAGCCCCACACACCCAACCACAGACAGATCTATAGCTAAACGGGGGGGGGTCGGTTCGAATGCACAAATCCGTGTGTAGGATTGCGACTTTTGGGGCGAGCGACATACGACGCGACAGATGAAGACACGACGACCACTTGGACTATATGTATGTGTATCGAGTTTGGTGGAGCGCACACGATTTTTGGTGGACCGGCCGGCGAGCAGTTCGCAACGGAATACGATCCCAACGCAAGTGCGAGCGACGTGTGTTCGCTTCAGATATTCAGCACATCGCTCCAGTTCGCTGGGGAATCCGTAGGACCTCAACTCTGGCCGTAGGACTTTTCTCAGGCCATAGGACCGTGTACATTTCCGTCGTTTACTGCTTTAGGTACGTCCCAACTGTACTGCCCAGAGATCTTTAACTTTTTTCGTTTGTAAATAACATGTGCGTCCCAGATGCGTGAGAGATTTGCGGAAGGGCAGCGAAATTACGGTATAATGGTACCCTGTACTGTAGCATATGCTTGACTCCCCACTGTGAGTATTAACTTCCCCCGAGAGATTGCGCCATCGGTGGGGTATAGGATTCGTCACGGGCCGTTGGGGCTTTGTTTCGGGTAGAGTTTCTTAGATGGACAATTTGGTAACAGCTTATAAACAAAGGGTCGGTGGTATTCACTTTACTTTCTTCATTGATTACCTTAGTTTGTTTACGTGCTAGTTACGACTTAGTCCTCTAACCATTCCGACAGTGACTTGCCTGTCAGCGTTGGAAGGAACGTAACTTCGGGGGCGATTTGGATTCATTCCAAAACTCCTCATCTTACTTTAATCCTATACTCCCGCTGCTCTTATCCCAGTAAAGCAGTCCGCGTATCGTCCCAACACCGCTCGGCTTCTGGCTCTCGCACGTTGCGACAACGCCAAATGAAGGTCTGCCTAATCGGCGGGGGTCTGCTTCTGGGCCTAGTTTTTTTCTGGCCAAAACCCTGCTTTCTTGTATATCAGAGTTCCGTTCACCCGTCTTACGTCACTAATAGTGCTAGAGGTTGTGTATCGTAAGTTCCAATTTTGTCGGGTGTATCTCACAATCAGTTCTCCGCGCCAGGTCAGGTCACCTCAGATTAGGACACCTCTGATTTCAATCTACACAAGCCTAGCTAGCCGCTCACATAACGCGAGGGTCTTAAGCATCAAGTTAAATGTATGAGCATAATCCTGAGACTTGTGCTCCGAAGCCAACCTTAGGCTTCAGTCCGTCACGATCACCGGCATCCTATGACCTTAGGGGAAAACTGACCTCTCCGAATTGTCCTACATATTTACTGCAATTTCGTGTCTACGTGACAGTGGATCTTTCTCCTGTACTTCGTTACCAGCTCAATGAAACATATTTGGGGAAAGCTTAAAACACAGTCTCTCGTTTATATTTGTGAGCCTTATTTTCCTGTTTTGTTTGGGGCAATTTTGATGATTATTGTGCTCGTCCAAAATTATTACCTCACATATGATTTTCTATCCATGCTTTCTATGCACATTTGTTGTTTTGTGTCGTTTGTTGTGAAGCAAAGCTGCTTTGAACGGATTCCGAGTGCATGGCGCATCCTTGAGTGATCCCACAAATCTTATCGCTGTTTGTACAGTTTGAGTGCATCATTTGGTCATTTCGAGGCTATCAATCTTGAACCCCGTCCTTCCCATTATTACGCCATGACCCTGGTCTTCGATCCAGTTTTGGTTTGTCCCTGATCTCCGACCACAGTTCGGATTTGTCCCGGAATCACTTAGAGCGTGGCACGGGATCTTTTTGAGTCATAACTGCGGTAACAGTTAGGATGGAGTTGTTTTGAGAGTCAGTAATTCTTCTCGATATCCGTAATGCCGGGTTTAGTCACCAGGTTTCACAAGCAAATGCTCTGCTCTAGTGGGTGTAGCACAGAATCTCGCCCACGTGCGGTTCGCTCAGTACCTTGGAAACAGTGATTTTTGGCGCTCGTAGAGAATTCTAAGGCCGTTCTGGCCATAAATCTTTCGATTTATTGATGCATGACTTTGCCTTCTTTTACTGTTGTCGTGAGTCTTTGTTCATGCACGACAGGTAGGTGGAAACGCCTTTCAACGGAAGGCTAGTGAGCGTTGACTCACCGGATGAGCCATACTTGAGATGAAATCAATCATCAGTACATATTTACAGTACTGCTCAGCTCCATCTACCGTAGCCGTGCTGATGGGGCGCCGTACTGCTTATCTAACGCGCGCGTTATCAGTCGACGTAGCGAGGCGTTGTGTGCTGGAATGGTGGCGCTGGCGATTCCGGCGCTAGGGTTCTCTCTCTCCCCCCGTGCGCGCGATATCAGCAGCCCGCATCTGGTTGAGTGTGCGAGTGCAGCAGCGGCGATGCGATGGTGCTGTAACAGCAGAGCATCTTCTCGAGGTCGTCGTCCCAAGCGATTGTATAACTGCTGAGATATGTGGCCTGAAGGCGATGTGCCTTGTCACCTTCATAAATCATCGCGAATTATGGCATTGTAAGGTTAGCTCCTCCCCTTCGCTTACGCGGAATCGTCTTTTCCTCACAGATTTACTCATCAGTTCCCTCGGCCCAGCACGCATTCCATCGTTAATTTTGGCCTGCATCAGATAGCAAGGGACGCTCGCTTATCTTCGTTTCCACCACCCGCGTCAAATCGCGAGCGGACGACGACCGGGTGGGGGATTGCTGACGAGGGGGACCAGTGGGAACGAGGGGTATTTAGCCAGAAATGAAGTTTTTCCGAAAAAAAAAATCGATTCAAACGGGCAAATCTTTTGAAAGCGTGTTTGCCAGTAGCTTTTGATTTTGCTGTCGCATAGCCGGCTCATCCCATAATTTGCCAGCTTTTCTGGCTTTCTGCAAAGCCCTCCGCTACAGTCAGCGCTCGATTCCGATGAACCCTAAATTCAATTCGCGCGCGCCACTCCGTGTGACTAAAAGGGTTTAGGTGAGGATGAGGCTTTCACGTCAATCCGTTTCGAAGGCCTTACTCTGACCCAAGCCTCTCCCGCGGCTCGTAGCAAATATCCGATTTCGCTAAGCCGCTCCGCATACATTTACATACCGTCCGTCCGTCCGCCCGTCTGTCTGTCCACGTCGTCACAGTTGAGCGTATTTGACTTCATCGGGACGGACGCCACCCAGTAGTTGCAGCTCCCTAAATCAACGGAAGCCATCCTTGGATTCGGTGGTGGGTTAGACCACGAGAGTGTAATAGCACAGGGCTCTGGAAAGTGTGCTTCGATCGGAAAATTGAGAAAGGGTTATTTAGCTGTAAATGCCAGCTGGTGTTAATGGAGCTAATTTGGGCCCATTCTTCTCGCTTAACTGTGTACTGACACTCTCATTTACATTGATTGCCCCAGGCAGCAGTGTGTCAGATTTTACACAGGAACGAAAGCCAATGGCGGGGACCAACTTTTCTGGCCCAATAGTGTACCCTGGTCTCTCTAAACGTGAGTTTAACCCGTCCGAGCTCCTCTAGAGCTTTTATGCTGAAGCGCGTCACTCACAGCTGTAGAAAATTATAAAAATTAATTCAAAAATTATATTAATTTTATATAAATAGTCTTGCATTTGAATTAAACCTAAATCACATTAAATAGTTTAAAAAAGTGAAAAAAAACTAAAAATAAAAAAGTTGGCGTTTTTTTCGATTTCGTAGTTTAGAACGTATTGTTTGTGAATGCGACAAAGCATAGTTCTCAACGCCTCTAGGATGCGCCATGCCCATGAGACTCGGCGTGCATTAGAATGCGTATGAGGCTAGCCCGATGACTTACTGCGCCAGCCAGGGTTAAAAAATGATCTAATTAGTGCATCTATCTTCTCTTTTTTCTATTAATCAGTGATTCTAGGACTCCATGAACTTTCCCTGTGAGGCAACGCACATTGTACGTACAACAAGTAAATAGGATAGAAGAAAGAACGGTCGATAGAGCGATATAGATAGCTGCCCTTAAAGCATTATTGCAAAGGGCAACGGAAAAGAATTTGCTTGTAAAGAACAAAGGGAGGCAGGCGAAAACTGGGTTGTTGCTACCTCGAACTCACTCGCACAAGGCGAATAGCGTGCACTTCAGAGGCCTATCTCATAGAAACTCGTCACAATTTAGAAAAAATATTGGAAGTCGCTTGGTAGTCTTTTTTGGCAGGAGGAAAAAGCGGGCAGCCCAGGTGATCACCGACGCAAGGAGTTATAAGACCGCAATAGACAATTATTAAGTAACGGTTTAGGTAACTTAAGTGCACGGTATTACGTGGGTACTGGAGTTACGAAAGGCATCAGAGGATCTAGAATTATGAACTTGGCCATGAGTTAATTAACAAAAACTCAGATAAAACTTTGATTGACTCGAGCAGTTTGCAGGGTGATTTGGATTGTGCTATCCACGTCGCAATGATAAATCTCATAGATCGTACGGGACGGAAGGACAGAACTCTCGAAGATTCATGTCGCTCTAAATTTTATTAATCGTCAATTCCTCCTTCATTTTTGTTATACACACATGATAAATCATATTAAACATGCATTATTCATATCTTCTTGGCGTTTATATTTAGTGGCTAATATACTTTATTGTTCGGTTCTAGGTGTAGGAAGGCTATGAGAGAAATTAGTCGAGGCAAGCAGGCTGTCAATTGCCTATACGATCTTAGTATAAGCATCATCGGGAGCAGCCTCGTTGCGTCGTATGGAGACCAAATAACGATCAAGGAATGAAGAATTTTAGGCCCAATGGTGGTGCCCATGCTAAGCCTAAGCTATTTTCCCCCGAGGTGATTCAGTACCCAAGGGTCAAGTCAGTTGCGTTTCAAGCAACCAGACGGGGGTTCCGATATAGGGACAGGGTCCGGTCCTATCGTTGGTACTTTTTGCAGATTTTTACGACCCCCCTCCCCAGGGGACGATTTGATATCAGACCCCTTTTCACGCACCTCTCAACCTCCACAAAGAATACCGTGAGCGGGTGGGGGGGGGGCGGGAGGGGGGGAACTAAGACCTCTGAAACCGGTAAAATTGCCAAAGATTCCCTAATATTTCAGCCAATGTACCACTTCGACATATTTATATCCTTCTTTTCAAGCACGACCCCCCCCACCTGCAATAAACAAGTAGACCCCCGTAGGGTTGCATGATGCAGTAGGTCGATGAAGGGTAACTAGATTTGATTGGGGGGTCGTATTCATGGAAGTTGAAGGGTAGTAGTTGCTGGAGAAGAGAGGTTGTTGGTAAATGTGAAGGAAACCTAACGTCAAGGGCATGAAATAGGAAAAACTAGAACATTAGCCATATTTGGAGCCTATTTTTCCCGCGCTCAACGGCCGTTTGAAGGAGAAAACGTGGGCGGAGTTGAGGTGTGTCAGCTGGTCTCACAATCACATAGTATAGAAGCGGTTCTCTTAGAACTGGTGGTAGTGGGTGGGATCGTATCTAGTCCTGAGAGAGAGGAGTGAAGGGACATAGAATTTATAAAATGTACCAAGTTTAGGGTTGACCCTGCCCCCCCCCCCCCCCACCTGCGCTTGGCAAGTGTTGATCCCCGTCGTAAGCCACGACACACGCTTGAATTCATATAAAGTCTACTTCTAAGTTTCGTGCATTTAAATTAATGGGTTTGCCCGTTTAGCATTAATTAGATAGACTAGCCTTGCTGAAATGTGCATGTGTCCATGGGTCTATATTTTTAAACAGCGAGTATTTGAGTGTTAATTGAATGCAGCTGAAAGCTCGCCGGCAGCCTTAGGCAATTAAAGCCTAGGGGCACGTAACCCGTCTGTTAGGCAATGGAGTCGTAGAAACGTGGATTCTCGCTCGCATAGTTCATTTTCCTCACCTTTTATTCCATCCATTGTATGATTGCATTCAAAATTAGGACTTTTTGCCTGTATTCTTCAATACTACAGTATCCTATCAATGGAATGGATCGATCATAAATGTGCTTGAACGTTAGCATGATTTATGTATTGATTAGCCTAACCGTGAATAAATTTACGAGCCTTGGATACGATGACATCACCTGATACTCGACCTAGTATTCTCTGATTGATTGCATTAACGATTCTGTCAGGCGCATTTCCCTACACTTTCCGTGATACCGAGTGCCCTTAGCGTGTTGGGTTACTGTATTACGCTTTTTGTGTAGCGCATGTTACAGCATCGTGGGGCCTTGCTGGCTCCTGGCGCTGTTTTACTACGGCCCCGGAGGGCATTTTTCTTCTCACAGCAACTGGGCAGTGGTGTCTCCTCCATGCCTATGCTGCTGAAGTGGTATCTGAAGTCTTTGGTAGTCGCAGGGGATTGATTGATTATCATGACGGTCTAAGGCGTATGGGGGGCAGCCCGTAGTAGCGTATGATTCACAGAAACGCTCAGATGTATGTAGAATTGAGCCTTTTGAAGAGGGGAGGGATTCCAAGGTGCGTAAGCAATTCCAATTCTCTCCGGGGGTCTCATCTAGTAAAGGGGGGGGTGACTGATGCGTTCTTGCAGACTACAGAAATTTCAAATTTTGCAAAGGGGCAAGGGAATCGCGGGGGTGCGGAACCATTTCGACTTGACCTTGGTACCCCCCCCCCCCACGGAGCTGCCCTCCTCCCAAATGTTGGGGCTGCCAAGTATGAACTGCTCGCAAGACACATGCCACCCCCTACTAGGATGAGACCCCCTCCACCGCGATTTGTCTCTCCTACAGACTATCCTCTCATCCCCCCTCCGTGAACCAAGGAGGCTCTGCCCTTGTCCAATACCAGTTAGGAATAACTTACCGCTTAACTGCCGATGATTCATCGCGGACAATCATTGGAAAGTTCGAGAGTTCGTCCTCATCGCTCATTCTCCCACGTCTTCGCCCTTTTCGTTTCTATTATACAATAATCAGCCATTCTCGTGAGGCCTGTCGTCATTTATTGATTGCCAATGGATCGCTATTTTTTGAACTTCTTTATGTTAATGTCCTTGTGTCGCTGTCCCGTTTGTTTCTTTTTGTGGCTGATCAATATTTGAAAGTTCTCTGAGGGATGTGAGGGAGTTCAGGGCGGATTAAGTCTTTATAAATGTCTCCTAGCTCCTCTGAAGTGGGCTTAGGACAACACGCTCTTTGCTTCAGAGCAATCCCAGGTGAAAGCCTGAAAACGTGACTCTGAACGAGTGGAAGGTTAATCCATTCCTGGTTAAACGGAAAGCATCTAGGCGAAGGCGTACGTCAATGTCGCCAACCCTTTAGACCTGGCCACAATCCTCCACAGTCCGTTCTTCAGGTTAACAGGCACCGCAATCCCGTCTACGAAGGTAGTTGAAGGATAGGGTAGTGGTCTCATGGGATTGCTAAGCAGTGGTTCCTCAAGTTTGGACCGTTTTGTTCTGTCCCAAGGTGATGAAAATGACCACTATTTCATCTTCTTGAGGCTACGCCATGCACTGGACCTCGCTTGACAATAGATTCAAGGAATATTTCAGTTGTGTATCGTAAATCTACTCAGAGAAATTTAGGCATTGTTGACTTACGGCAATGGAGTGATACCCTTTCTGGCCTGGTCCAAGTAGTATGTGGTGATCTGTTTGTAACGATGCTTTTTTCTGTACCTAAGCTCATCGGCATTAAAACACTAAGAGCTATAACTATTCCTTAAGTTACCTAAATATTCTTTTTTTCTGGTCTATATTTATGGCAAAGTAAGGGCCTCGACCAACCTTTGTTATCCAATTTCTACAAGGGAAGGATACCAGGTCGAAGTGGCCATTTGTAACGAGACATACACCACTAGATGTGTTTTTGGACGCTGATCTCGAATCTGCTCTCCAAATCTGCGAAACGATTCTCTGAACGTAGTTATGAAGCGAGATAGTGCAGTGGCAGCGGCCCGAGCCGACGAGCGAGAGGTCGTGAGATCAACTTCTTGGCGAGTTATCAGCTTGCTTTTCTTGAAACAGTTGTTCAAAGTATCTTCCTCGTACATGCTAAAAAATAATCAGCGATTGACGCCTATCTCTAAAGTGGACAAGAGCTGGCAAAGAGTTCGAACACGATGCGGCGGTCATTTGCCGTGTTCCCGTTGTCGCGTCGTTTTGATGCCACATTTTCGACTTTAAGGTCAAATTTTTGGATTTGGACCAAAAGTTGTCGGAAGGGTAGTTTGATGCGCTGAACACGAAAGTCACACTCATTTGGCAAGAAAGTGCATGACGCATGCGCTACGGGTGCCAGAGACGGTCACTTGCAAATGACGCGTACACTGTTCGAAGCACTTCGCGAGCTCTTTTCCACCTGTATGATAGGCAATCCCTGATGACTTAGCATGAATGAAAGTTCCTCTAAACAATGTTTTCAAGAAAAGCAAAAGTGAGACTCGCCAAGAATACGATCTCGCGACCTCTTGCTCGACGGCCGAGGCCGCTGGCACTGCACTATTTCGCTTCATAACTACGTTCGGAAAATCGTTTCGCAGATTTGGAGAGCAGATTCGAGATCAGCGTCCAAAAATACATCTAGAGGTGTATGTCTCGTTACAAATCGCCTGGTTCTCCGCCTTTGTAAGACTAAACCTTGTCGTTATTTCGGTAGAAACTCCTTCTGTGCCAACAGGAGTTCTCATTTCCTCATAACGCTCCTCTCCAGCTTATTCGTCCAAAAAATCCTCATCCCCCATTCGCAAATAGCTGCTTCAGGCATCAGAAAGAAAGTTAAAAAAAAAAAGATGCGTGTCGTAGAAATGGCATTCCGTCAAACAGTTTTCCACCTTTGAGAACTCTTTTAGAGCCCTGAATTGACGTTTGGAGCAAAACTGTGGTTACTGCGGTGCGCCTCTTAGAGGCGAGACCCGAATTCAGCTGAAATTATGTAGACTGCTTGTCGATTGGCACAACCAAAGCGAGCTCGTTCTTCTGCTTTTAAACACACTACTAGTCATGTTAACTATGTCTGCACATTTTTGGTTATTGAAAATCGATACAACCCAAGGAAACAAGAGGCACTTCATTTTTTACTGCGTAAAATTCCAGCCTCGAAAGGTCCTGAACACACTTCACCTGTTACAGCACCGCTCAGATCCATGGCAACCCCCGCAGGACACCCGGTCGTCCTCAGATCGCATGATTAATCGTTTCGCAGCAAAATCTGATGGCGTAGACTTATCTCTACCGATGGGCGGCGGTAATCCGCTAATTCTGGCGATCGTCTAGGAACTTTTGTTAAGGCCACCGAGATTGCGCTGACGGCCAGGCACGGCTGAGTCCTTTGATGTGACGTCGGCTCGAACCTTTATTAGAACGGCCGAGTCGTATAACTTCGTATAATGTAATTTCCTTACCACTTCGATGATAGACTAGATTTGGAATGTGAGGTTACTACAAGGGAATGCTTTGGACTTCCCATGGAACTTTGAAAGATGACCTGGGTATATCGATAGAGTCTTGAACGCTGATTGCAAATAGGGACACTATAACTGCTACGTGAACTTTCTTTGAAAGTTATGAGCCTTCAAAGTTGGCAAGAAGCGGACGCCATTTCATCAGGACAGCTAAGCGCTGACGAGGCAGGGTGGCGGCGGCGCAGTGGTAGAGCTCTCGCTCTAAAGGCGGCTGGTCGTGGGTTTGCTCCCGGCCGGAGCCAAAGTTTTTGCACACTTTTTTGAATCCAGCAAGGGCTGTTATCAGGATTTGTGTCTTCTACTTCATTAATATTTGAAAGCCACTCCCATTTACGCTTGTAATATACGTCCCGAAGGTAGAATAGCTTACCTAGAAACTATTTATTCTGGGAAAATCGAGGGAATACGATAATAATTCTAAACAATTAGCTACGCTGTCTTCGGGTGAACCGAATTCAGCCAAAGAAGGAAAACTACCTTTGCGGGGAGAAAGGCATGATTAATGAATGCAAATCGATAACATGTCTCCACGTCCATTTGATCTCCCGCGTCAAACATTTGAACTACCCGCCCAGATAAGGCGCCTGTTTGAATGAATGAAAAAATGGAATAACACCCTTGCTGGATTCAAAAAACAGTGTGCAAAAACTTTGGCTCCGGCCGGGAGCAAACCCACGACAGCCGCCTCTAGAGCGAGAGCTCTACCACTGCGCACCGCCGCACCCTGCCCCATTACCACTCAGCTGTCTTCATGAAATGGCGTCCGCTTCTTGCCAACTTTGAAGGCTCATAACTTTCAAAGAAAGTTCACGTAGCAGTTATAGTGTCCCTATTTGCAATCAGCGTTCAAGACTCTATCGATATACCCAGGTCATCTTTCAAAGTTCCATGGGAAGTCCAAAGCATTCCCTTGTAAGTGTGTTCATTTGAACGACCAGTGCTCGTTGTGCAGTCGAGGTCGTTTGTCTAACCAACGAATAATTAAATTAATGAATTATTGTGGACCTGTGGGGGGGACCTCCAGCAAGTCCTCATGGAACATGTCAGCGAAATTTATAGGGCGAATTGCTGTTGCTGGTGGCGGATCCTTTTTTCTATTGGGTTTATCGGGCAAGATTATTCTGAACATTTTTCTGCCATCATAAATGGTTCTTTTCGTTACTGCCTAGGTAGTACAGTAGCAAGAGGCGCTACCTCCCACGTACATGTGGCTGAGGGTTCAATCGTCGATTTCGAATCTTGTCTAGATAAAGTCGCTAAATGGCACCAGACTCACCCAAGAGGATTACAGCGCTTGCTTTCACATACATACATATATCTGCTGGCCAACGCAATTGTATGGGAAACGTCACTTCAAGATATCGAATTCTGAGCAGACGTCGAAGGCATGGCGCATCCTGAAGGGGTTTACTAAGCGTTTTGCTGTTCCTCTTCCGTCCCTCGTACAATTTACCAACACTTGGCAATGCTGCTCATTTATATGATAATATTCCGAATTTGTTCTGGGAACTGTAAAAGTACCTTCTGTTTCGGAAAACGAGAAGAGCGACAAGTGACAGACCACACCCCACAAGAAGATGGTGTTTTTCTTGCTTGTCGTCACTTGTGGTGTGTGGTCTGCACTCGACGTTCTTCTTATCTCCCGAAATGAGGGTATGGACGGTTCGGCTTTGTGCGAGCTTGGCTTCCTAGACTGAGTGAGGTTCTTTTCGGCCTCCTTATCCTCACAGGCAAGCCTTATATCAACTAGATTATCTTGAAGGGATAAGAGTATCATCTGACCCAGGCGAGGGTGTGGTTCACTAGGACAGAAAGCGACTTTTTCGCGTTTCGCAGCGCGAAACATTTTTCGCTGCGGGAACCTCAGGTCCACCGCTGATCATCAGTGGACCTGAGGTTCCCGCAGCGAAAAATGTTTCGCGCTGCGAAACGCGAAAAAGTCGCTTTCTGTCCTAGTGAACCACACCCCCCAGGCGATATCCAATCTCATGCACATAAGAGTTCACCAACGTAGCCACTGGGTCATTTCTGTCTTTTACGCTGACTTTTCGTGTAAAAATTGATATCGATTGATATTGATTTTTCCACATTCTTCCAGTCTGTAGATTCTTTCGTAACGATTTATTCTTTTAGAGCTCCTCAAGCCTAGAGACATCGGTGTTTTTTAACCGCGTGGAACGTAGAATTCCTCGCCCGCAATCTGATATGTGCTGCGCTTGATATTGAGCCGAGGGAGCCATAGAACCCGGATTCGCGGATTCGATCCGGCCCCCTGACCCTAATGACGTTGGCTGGGTACTTGAACTCGGTGTGCTGCTGGAGAGATTCGATCGGGTATCGGCTCATTAGCCCCCGCGTTGCCTCGTTCGTTCATCGACACCCACACCACGGAATGGTCTGCTCTTCCCTGCACAAGAGGAACACACGTAATCGGACTCTGAATCTCGCTCCACACATCGATTTATCGATTCGATGACGGGTGCAGTTTTTCGAGAGGAGGGCAAACTCTGCCGGTGGCGTCGGCTGGTGGCGGCGGAACACTTGTTATCGTCGTTGCCGCCACACACATTCACTCGCTGACCTTCATTCAGGTATTGAGAAGAGTATGCTGTGTGTGTACGGGTGGTGCCGAGGTCACGTTCCCCTGTATTGCCAAGCGCCCGCCCCCCGTCTTCACGTCCCCACCCGCGTCCTGTCGCCGCGCGGGCGCCGGTCCCATCAGTCCATATTCTCTGTGTCTCGTGTGGGTGTGGCGAGGCACGCCTCTCGCGCGCCCCGCTTGGGTGCGTCTGCACCCAAAAGCTGCCGCGCGATCGATCGCTACGCGGCGGTCGCATTGGTTTAGCTGCACCCCCTCCACCGCCTTCCCCCATCACCCAACTGTTCAGACTTCCAGGTTTCATTGTGTTCACCTTAAACTGATGAATTTTGAGCCACTTTCTCCTCCCATGAGAAACATTCCTAACCTATTCTCAATTTGTTCCACAGATTTTCCCTATAACGTGTTATTTTGTCCGCATTCTACTTCGCGTTTCGAAAACAGTTTTACTCATTGCTATTGCTTTTTCTGTCACGCTTTTTGCTGTGGGTGAAGTTTTAAAACTAATTTCCCTTCTGGTTGTAAAAAAGAATTAGCGTGTCCTGCAACGATTGCCTGGGAGTGCATGGTTTTCTAGCTTGCGGTCATACTTTGCGATTGACTTGCAGTTTGAGTGGTGAGTACATATCGATCATGCGATCTGGTAATTGCATGATCACAATGTGCATTCATACTCGGTCGTCCTGATCGTGACGATCAGCACGATCGCACAGCATTGGATGCGTATCGATCGTCAGACGTGTCCGCGGATTGGACGATCGATACGTATCAACGCTGTGCGATCATTACGATCGTTGATGGTCGGACGACCGACTATGCATGCTCCCCAACGATAGCCTGATCGATACGTATCTACTACATGGAAAGTCGCAAGAGTCGCAAACTATGGTCGCGCCTAAAGGGGTGAAATTTGTTGGTTGTCATCGCGTTCTAGCTTAATGTTGTTAGCTTACTTTTACTATGCATGTATATTTGAACGGATTTCACTTTGCGCATCCCTTTTGAATTTGGATTTCATTTTGGAAGTGTATTATTTTTTACACCACCAAAATGAGACGTACTGTTTTCTTGTATGTGTCAGCTTGAATTCATATGCCTCTAACCATGCCTCACAAATAATTTAAAAGTGCGCCACAAATTTCTACGGCATGCGGTGCACAATCTGCTCTAATGCCAATTTGGCTCCAGGAGTCCTTTAAAATTACGAACTGCTAGCAGCTTTTTTTCTACGCCATTCTTTCATGTTTTTCGTGTAATGTACGTGTTTTTGTGCTTTACGACGTCAACGTCTGGGATAAGTAATTTTCACCAAGTGGGCAGCTAAGAGTAAGCCGGGGGAGAAGCTCGAGAAAATGAATATAGCTCACTTGCTCGGGGGTCTCCCCCTCTTATAAGACTTGTTCCGAAAGTTCACAATAAAGGAAAATTCGGCGCTTATGGCTACAGGGGAGGGGCATTCAAAACAAGACATTCAAAATTTGATGGTACTTAAACTAGGTCTAGGCCCAG
>MU869419.1:0-11552 GCA_036418205.1 Ostertagia ostertagi | reverse complement strand
TTTACATCTCCTTTTCATCAATGTGGAGGAAGATTGTGATTTCATGGGGATTGTGTGACACATTCAGCGGCTCCCTTTTTCACTTTTGGCGAAGAAGGTTGCGCAAGTAATTCCAGCAGTATCAAGGCGTCAATTATTCTGATGTCAAAACATGGAAAAATTACGGCTATTTTTTCTTGATCAATTTTGGTCTGCTTTAGGACCCAATTTATAAATGATTATCCCTTACAGATAGCTCGACAGCATACCTCGTTACCGCCCACCCTGGCTCCTCAAATGCGTTCCATGGCGATGCGACTGAAACGCGGTGCTCCGATATCGTCGCGCGTCCAGTCGACTCTCGATGCATCGGTTCGTGCGCCAAAGTTACGACGAGTTGCCAGCGGTGGTGCACGCACTCGCGAAATTCAGGTTGGTACAAATTCTCATCGAATTTGCTCATTGATGTCTTCTATCGTTTTTTTTCTAGGCTGTCCAACCAGAGCCTATGACTCAACAGCCCACTCAGCAAGTGCCCAGTATGCAGCAGCAAGTTCAGAATGATCAACCACCGTCGACATCTCAACTTGTGGCGGCTGCTGCAGCCGCTGTAGCCAGCGCCAATGGCACTGATTTTGCCGCCGCTCCTCCGACGCAGTGTGCTCATTGTGGATCCCGTGGACCATGTCCTGCTTGTGTGCCATGTTATTGCGCATACTGCCCGCACTCAACGGCTGCAGCAGGAGCTGCTCCGGTAGCGTTGAACCCTCAACCAGCTCCGATTCAACCGTAAGTTTCGAGTGCAATTTTCCTAATACATTATTTGGCATAAATCCTTGGGTTTTGATTATTCATTGTGCACTATTTAAGTGCTCAACCAATGGCTGTACCTGGAAACCCACAATTCCCACACATCACGCCACCTACGCAGCTCTCGCAAATGGCATCAGCGGGTCTTCGCTATGTGCATGATGCGATATTTGCTAGTCACATGTTGGAGTCTATGCAGCGTCACCAACAGCAACAACAACGACAACAAGAGCAGCTGAGCCAATTTGGACGCCTTTTGCCAAGTTCCACTGGACTCTACGTACTACCGCGAACCGGAGGCTATCCGGCGGCGTCGGTACGTCTGCCTGTCAGTTTGAACTATTTTCACATCTTCACTTTTTTGCAACTTTGTTTCGACGCTCTTGCATTTCATCCATTTAATGAAGATATGGTCTGTGTGAGTTTCAGAATGGACGTCTGGAACTGCATATGTTAGTGAACACTGCAATGCCTCCGGAACTCCTCGGTATGGTCGAGCGTCCGCTAGATCGACATCATATGTTCGCTGCACCGGTCGCCGAGCCCTTGCCAGTTGGTGCTAGTCCGCAAGATATTGAAAAGTGCACTGAGAAGATGAACTTCATAAAGGATGTTGAGGTTGGAAACCTGTTTCTTATTCACTGCTAGTTTTCATACCTTTGGAGGCTTTGCTGGCATTGGGCCGTAACTTCCTCCTAACTTCACTTTCTTATCGAGTAATGTATGCACTTTTGTCTAGCACTCGGCCTCCTGCTAAAAAAATTCAATAGGATTAACTGCATTGGAAATAAACTTTCCTGTCCAGTAAACACTAGGAACTTTTGTGGCAAGGGCTTCACCTGGAGATGATTTCACGCTGCCTCAGATGCCGTCATAATAACCGTTTTTGTAAATAGCGAATTTTTGAAAGAGTAGTTTTGCAGTACAGAAGGATGACTCTGGTCAGCGTCAGGTGTATTGATTAGTTAATTTACCAAACAGTTTACAAATATGGCCTTTCCCAGTCCTCTACCACTGTCTTGGTTGGGCCTAGAGTTAACCGTAGTGAAGCATACATCAGCACAACGTCCCCGATTTTCGAAATTTTTCAAAAGAATTACTATTCGCATCGTGTCACAAAGGAATGCTCCAATGATGACCTTCCCAGTCAACCTTTTTCGTTGAGATTTCCTGAGCGTTATTAAATTGAACGCCTCTGATCGCGCTCGATTTTTCCCAACATTCATTACTTCGTATTTCAGGTACCGGAAAACGAAATAGAGCGTTGCACGGTGTGCCTATGCGAATTTGAGACGGGTGAAGAAGTGCGGAATCTACGTTGCACGCACATATTCCACGTGAACTGCATAGACAAATGGCTGGTGTATAACAAAAAATGCCCGGTGTGCCGTTTAGACGTCGACAAACAAAAGGCGGTGCTGGTTGAATAGCCCCTGAGGGCAGTCTGCTTCTTCTGTATGTACGTGGTATCCTTTCTTTTTCCGGTCATATCAGTTCAGAGCGGCACTTAGTGCTCCTCCGTTCCGATGGTCGGCTCTCCTCATTGCAATTATATAAGCTACTATGTGGTGTTTATATTCATTTATGTTCATTGATGTTTCCACTTCCTCTTCCATATTGTGATCGATGACGTCTGTTCAATACGGGCCTGCCGTCCTCCATTTCTGATCGATTTGATCGATTGTCGTCTGTGTTGTTATTTTGCTTCTTCATTTCTTCCGTTTTTATTTTTCGCTTTTAAGCGCACGCTTTCTCGCATATACTTTATTAACTCATGCACACTTGAATACACACCTTCTATTGTGCAAAAGACATTTTGATCTACTTCTAGACAGAGATTTTCTTATTTAGGGCCATTATTGATTATTGATAGAGTGCGATTCGATAGCCCAAGATCTTCGACCCGGTGGTGTTCGATTAGCCGCTTTTTACTTTTTCAATTAACCTCTTTCCTTTCCTCGAATGTTCTTGTAAACATTGCTTCGCTTGCATGTCCCTCACCTCCTTATTTTTGCCTTCAGGGAGTGGCATGTGCATTAAGGTCTACGCTAAGTAATATAATTTCACAAAGCTTGGCTAATTTCATGATAGACTTCGTAGAGCGCATGTGCATGCCTGTCCTTGTATCTACTCCTCCGTCGCGTATTTAGGGTTTTCATGCTTCGATACTCAGGATTTTGCGTTGACTATACATTGCGCATGCGAATTGTGCATGCAACCATTTTTTGATGCACATCTGCTTATAGAAGCCGCCTTGACCGGACGTCTTTCCTTCTCCTCGCGTTCGGTGTACATGTATGTCTGTATCACCAGGCCCTCATCCCTCATCAGATTTCTATTTGTGATTTTATAAGCGTCGTATGCGATCGTTCGGAATACCATAAATGAGCAAATTGGTGGCTCAATTCTCTTTTCGAAGGAGAGAAAATATATAAGAGCTCCCCTCAGTGAAAGCATGCACGGAATCCCAGCCGAACGATCGTACTGCGAGCTCTTCAGGCGATTTGTATGGTGTAGCGCATCGTGGTTACGTGGCCTATGTGTGTATAATGGTGTTATGTATATGTTCGCAGGGCGATTCGAGAGATTCACTTCGACCACGTCACTTATTCGGTTTTTGTGTAAACGTGAACGTGCAGCTTGGCGCACAGAAATCAATTGAATTTCATTAGCCGAATACGTTGACGAAGTCGGAAGTGGTTTATGAGGCGATCTCGTTCCCTTAATAAAACTTCTTAATCACAGAAGAGATGTTTCGATATGCAAGATGTCGCGGGTGGCCCGGTGCGACTGTGGGTTGACGTCGCGCTGTACTCGAATCGCCCATGTCGGTGGCTCGCGCGATGAGATCGTGGTCGTGGTCGCCACGCCAATTGTGCCTCTGTGATCGAATGGTTGCGTTTTGTTTGCCGATCACCAGAAAGATTCACAGCTATTGTGCGTTTCGTATGTGTTACATCGCATGGGGAAATTCGTTCTCATCTCGTTGAAGATCGCCCTTCAATAACACACACACACCCATACATACACATGCACACGCACCTACAGAATGCGCTCTAATTGTGTGAAAAAGCCCTCGTCATAAGTGACGCGGTCGCGTCGCGCGTGCGCATACGTTCACTGTGTTTGTTGTTAATATATATGTCATATTTTCCCTTTTTGTCAATAAAATATTGTTGCTAACTGACTGAAGGTGATGTACGAATACGATGATAGTTTGGTCTATTCGATATTTCTGCTGAGCGTCTGCAAGGCTGTGGAATGATGTGGTACGTGTCCGGACCATGAAGGCTGAGCCTTTAGAATTGCCGTCGATTGCGGGAAATTGGCGCTCATGCGGCGCAGCCTCGCATTAGCAGCCATTCGGGCGCGGCGAAATGAATTAGCCATCGCGCGAACGCAACGCGGCTCGTTAGAATGCACGCGCACAACGCGATGGGCAGCCTGCATGGACGTGCGCAATTTGAGGGACCAACATGCACGGGGGAGCGATCTGCCCTGATACTGGCTGGCTCGGAGAGCCATGGGACAATGGTCTCGGGATGGGGAGCTGGGCGCAGTGTGGTTGCAGGGGGGGGGGGCAGTCCGTAATATTGCGTCAAATTCACGGAAACACTCATGGGCCGTATGCTGAATGTTGGGTAGGGGACGGGGATGGGTAAACGTTGGGGAGGTTCGTCGCAGGACCCACTGGGCAACGGTCGCACCTTTGATTTTGCAGCTTTGTTTCCATCCTTTTACTGTTTCTGATTGTATATTCGCACGTAAATACCTTTCTTTACACCAAAAGCAGCAATGAAAAGAATGGAAACAAAGCTGCAAAATCAAAGGTGCGACCGTTGCCCAGTGGGTCCTGCGTCGCCAACCTTCCCATGACCCCCCCCATTCTTTTTTTTGATTATCCGTGTCACCCGTACCCACAAACAATCAGCCTACAGCGCCCACCATTAATTAGGACCCTCAGCGTCGGGAGACAACGCTGGTCCTCCGCTCTGACGGTGGAAGCATAAGACAATCTGTTATATCAATCCGGAGTCGTCCCTCTCTGCCAGACCAGTCGGAGCTGGCCTTCCTGCAGACTGACTGCCACGGAGCTACACTGCGCCGGGAGCTGCTTGAAACGTTTAGAGAGACTGATTCTGAAAACATTTCATGGTGGTAAAGTTGTTGCGGTCATTCTGTGGTATAGTCGGTTTTTGCCGGCTTCAGATAACTGTGGTCACTTGGAAGTGGCGTTTAGAAGACGATTAGGACTTGTATGTAGTAGCAGGGTTGGAGACAGAGTGGACATCAGGTTGAGGAAGTTGCTGTGGAGCATGACCCTTCACCCTTATGGAGTTCTCGTAATACCAAGTGCCTACGACTGGCACTGCAAATAAAGCATTTCAGGCTTTGCTACCTACCGCCCAACTCTGTCCCATCCTACGATCCCTTCCCCCTGCCCCCTCACCTTCCCATACCTTCCTCTTCCAGCGAAAACCAAGATATCCTTCCTTTCTATAGCCACACCAATTCATTACTCGCTCACCCCCGCTTCTCCCCATCCTCAGCCTTTCGTGAGCTGTTCTGGTTGTGTCATCGCCTGTTACAGCCGGGACTAGTAGCGCGTCCAGCCGCCATCCATACTTCGCTGTAATTATGTACGGTTAGATTTGTCAAGAAGGCACTCAAAGCCCTAAGCAGAACTATAATGTTTTGCACCATCTACCCAGTCCCTGAACGTGCCCAGACCAGTTGCCCTACGAATTTTGCACTGGCGTATGCTGCCTACCGAAATGCGAAGCTAACGTTGTAGCATCGATTCGCCGACGTCTGCGCCATTTCTCTGAAGTAAGTGGCCGTGGTGGAATATCATAAAAATCCAGGCCGTTAACTTTCTTTGACCTATGCTCACGAATAGAGTTTGGAGTTGGGACACTCCGTACCATCAGGCAATGACATTACGGCGAATGAACTGAGTTATCATCGCAAAGTCCTAAGTCTGTTGAGGGATTCGTTAGGTATAGAGTCAGCACCTCATGTAGTCAGTGGGACTTTTGGAGCAGAGAATGCAGAGCGTTTGAAATCACAACGAACATTTATTTTATTGAGCGTTTAGAAGAAGTAGTACACATCAAGTATGGCCTTACCCACCTAACAGGTGTTTTACCTTGAGTTTAACCCTGCAGACTGTGTTAATCGTCATGCTACCTCAACTAAGCCACCCCTGAGGTAATGGGCTCCACTGGAATTATTGGTCCAGATGGTCCACTGGCTCGGTGCGAATTGCTCGCTAAACAAGGTAATTTGCGCAGAAAAGTGTTGCCGCTATGCTGATATTAGTCTGATTTATAGCCAACTCTCTCTAGTCTAATCAGTGAAATTTCACTGGTTCTGAGCTTGCTGGAATTTTTCCGAGGATAACCACTAATCTAGAGTCTTTAATCTAGAAGGTTTTCACTAGGTTGAGCCGATCTCGGTTGATTTCTAAGGATTAACTTGTGAATGACGTCTAAGCCTATTTGACCAGTGGATATTACAAAGTCATGTTAGAAGAAGAATGTCCTCTACTCGGAAAGCTCAAGAGTAACGTAGATTAGCGTTTTTTCCGCGAATCTCAGGGTTCCGTACACTAGT
The DNA here is from genome assembly GCA_036418205.1 of Ostertagia ostertagi. Classification (NCBI taxonomy): domain Eukaryota; kingdom Metazoa; phylum Nematoda; class Chromadorea; order Rhabditida; family Trichostrongylidae; genus Ostertagia; species Ostertagia ostertagi. The sequence goes on along the minus strand of MU869419.1, from coordinate 5,147 downwards.
ATGCCCCCTGAGTGCTAGCACAAGTTAACTGCTCACAACGGCAGGAGTCCTACTGGAGAATCGCAGTTTGTAATCCTGAATGGGTCCATAGAAAATCTCTCCTGTCCCTCGTTGGGATTTCTCAGACTGCTCTGGGGCTGTATCTTTTCCTTCCCTTAGGCTAGGGGAACAAAAAAGTCCTTTAAGTTTGTCTTTAAAGACACCCTTCCCATATTTTCCGCCCTCGCTTGGTTTTACACACATGTATAAATACGAATATGCAGTTTCTGAGAGCGATCCTTGCGCTGAGAAGGGAAAGAAAATTTAAAGGGATTTTTTGTTCATCCTAGGTTAAGGGAAGGGTAAGATACGGCCTCTAAAATGCTCTATCATGAAAAGGAGGATTCGCTTTGCAGAGCACTCTCAGAAGTTCTCCTCTTGTTTTCTCAATAGGAGGTTCAGATGGTTCTATTTTCGACATGGAAAAAAAAGTTGCAAATTTCTTGCTGAATTGATTGCCCCGGACTGAATCTGCAACTTTTTTCGGCACTCCCCCCCCCCCCCCCCCCCCCCCAAATGTATTACTCAGCCACAACAGGTTTCTGAAAGTAGTCCAAGTTTTTACAATTAGGGGGCATCCGGCTGCCACTGGTAATAACCTTTTAAAACCAGGTTTAGAACAGCTGGCATGTGGTTAAACCTCAGGTACACCAGGCAGCTGTGATGTCTGCGACTTTTCCCACGTATCCCACGCTTGGGGCGTATACAGGTCAATATTGTGGCGCGTATATTGAGGTAAGGGCGCAGTGGTCATATGTGGCAAAGTCGGCCAATCTCTCACACCGAGACGCGGTCCAGGAGCTCAAACCCTGTGTCGTGAGTCGCCCGGGCCAACCAGGCCTTTCCTCTCTCCGGGGTCGCTTAATTGGTAACAAGCGTGTCTGGGAGGAATAAAAACACTGACTTGTACATCGGCTGGCCCCCGCAAGTCATTGTAAGGCCACATCGCATTCAAACGCCACTACGAATGTACAAATGGAAGTAGAATGCGTGCCGCATCCCAAAAAGGGATTGATCAACGGCAAATGCTTTATCCTTTACTTTTATACTTGGAGGTACACATTGCTCGGACTCCGAGTAAAATAAACCTGTCCCCCATAAATTCGTTTTAATTAACCAATTGAAACTAGTGGGGCAAACGGTCGCACTCGCCAAAGTGTGGCTACAACAAATTCCAATTAAGTTAGCTTTTGGTAAGTGCTTTTTTCGGTTTGTATCTCGTGCACTGGTTACCTACTCAAAGTTATACGTCCATGAAATAGTAACTAAGCGGTCACTAATCAGAAGCCGCATCCAAATCGTTCCTCCAGCCTAGGGAAGGAAAATAATATGCCCTACGTTTTTTTTCCGTCCTTTTACCAAACCACAATCTCACCTAGCAAATAGCAGCCTGGTTGAAACGTATGATGGGTACTGAGAATAAGGAAGCTGTGTCGTTGAGAACCAATGAATTTAAAGGAACCTTTCATCCCCCCCGGCCTCGGTGAGGTGTTGGATATGGCCCCAGTCGTGTCAATTGTGAGCGTGAGACGGTGTGGGTGGGTGTGCGTCATATGATCCGATTGGCATTCGAGCGCACAGGCCGTAATTACCACATCCCTGCTGTGGCCGGACAACTCGTCCGCGCAACACATTCTGTTTCTTTCCTCTGGCCTGGCATCAAGGACAGCGAGGCTATTCGCTTTTTTTAGACCTTTGGGACTCAGCGAGATTCTTCCGAGACCAAAACTATCAGATGTCAACTTACTGGAGTAGCACCTTGAGTGATAAGGACGAATTGTCGGTGGCCGCAGCGCGATGGGTTTTCAATTGCGGCCTGTGCGCTCTAATGCCAATGGGATCGCGCCATATGACCGTATCCCGTGTGGGGTTGAGTTTTTCTTGGACAGGTCGCGACAAAATCGCATTTGGTCGATCGATTTTGCATCCGAAAGACTGTGGAAAACGTGCGAAATGGTGTCTATGTGTCCGAGGATTGCGCAAATCGATCAGTTGTTTTATTTTCATCGGGTGCTCTTGTTCGTCATTGTTCACTACGCTTCCGGGCCGCATGATAATATATTTGCAAACGTTCTAAGAAATGCCGCACTGGAACGTTAGCGATGGAATTTTTCGGTTTTTGTCCGGTCATGCTGTGCTTCGGAATGAATTGTGATTTTTGTACGGGTTTGTGGCGTCGGTTACCGCGCCCAGTTCCGTCGTGAGTAGTGCTTCTGTTCAGGGAAAATTAGTCTAGGGTGATGATTTATGAGGTTCCCGCCTTTGCTCTGCCTGGGTGAATCATAGACGGTCTGTTCCTTTCTCTGCTTAGTTTTCGCGTCAACTAAAAATGCGCTTCTGCCTGGTCTTTGCTAGACATTACGGAAGAATTTTTAAGCAAATCAATAATCGTGCGCGCCGTGAATGGGAATTGCGAATGGTGCTGATGGGAAATATATAACCGGGTTACTTTAGTATGCAAATAGTTTCCGCAAAGGATAATAGAGCCCAGTCGCACATACTAGTGCTGCTATCCACGCCCTAAAGGTATTATAGTGTACTTCGCTACAATACACTATTGTGGTCGGTTGATTGTACCCAATGTAAATTGTACGGTGGTTCCACTCTACCTGCTCCCGTATTGTTTTGCATGGCAGCACCCTATGAGTAATGGGTAATTGCAATAGTAATCTCATTCTCGTTGCTATCGTCAGTATCCGAGTATCGGTTTGATTTGTACGGAAGTACCGAATTAGTGTTGTGCTACCAGTTCGGATGTGGGCGAAGAGCAGCGAAGAAGTTTCTTGGGATGGAATCGTCTTCCCAGAAAGTAGGCGCTGTCGTAGTGAGAGCGTTTGATAGAGTTCCACTTCTGCCATGGGGTAAAACCTATTTGTGACGGCAGACCGTAGTGGTGTTGAGCACGAGTGGTGCAGAAAATAAGTCCTTGAAGTAAATCAGAGTCGTGCACTATTGCAAGATACGGGGGCATTACAGCGACACTACGCATCCAAAACCGTGAACTTCTCGTTTTTTTTTGTAAAAAAACGGGTCTGAGCTTCAGGCGGGGGAGGAGAGAATCAAAGTAAGCAACTTTCATTTCTCCCGAAGTTCTGCCTGTCCTAAGCTTGGTCCTAGAGGATACCCCGTGTTTTGCGATAGCGCTTGTTAGAAGCACTGGCTAATAACGATCGGCATCTGACCTTATTGTTCGCAAATGGTGCTGGAAGGTTAGTATGAAAACAAGCGGCAATAGGCACTACTGTGCATTAGATATTGCCTGAACAGATCTTCTTGTGGTGGCTCGTTTGGAGCAAATTTAGCAAGCTGAACAAAATATACACACCATCAGATTCGCAGATTGCCGGACCTGCAAAATTTTTCTCTCATCTATAGAGAGTTACACCTTCAACGAAAAACCTGAAAATAGAACCCATAGTTTTTGTCAACCGACACGGATGTTTCTTGGGCTTAATTTATGCCCTTGTGATGTAATAGGTGTTGTCTGGGCGCATAGATAGTGGTCGAATTCATGGTAACCGATACATCGTCTTCATCGCTGCACTTGGCGTCACATATTTTTGAGGGTTGCATTGGAAATCAACAAATGGCGGGGAAGGGGTGGGGGCTGGATAGAGGGAGGTAAGAGGGGGGATAGAGGCGGGGAAAGGCTGGCTGAAGTAGCCTCAAAGAAGGAACGAGGTTTCTTCAAACGCAGGAGGCGCAGATATTTTCGCGACAAAGGTGCGGAACAATTGGGCGCTAATGGTAGGCACTCCACCTCGATTAGGCATTTTCATCATTGCACTCCTTGTCTGATTTTTGAATAAAATAACCTACCAAATTGATCACGACCTATGCCTTTAAGGAAAGCATTATTTGCGCAGTTCATTCAGTGTAGGAAAAAAGTCTCATAGATGCTTGAGTACGATTTATCTAGAGAAGTCACAGATTCTACATTTAGCGAAGCTTCTCAACTCACCATTCATACTCTAGATCGAATGTAGCCTTTCCTTCCTACGTGTCGCTTCACCCTTAACTTTTTGCCGTGACCTCGCCTCAAAAGCAAAACGAGGAGCAAGGGGACTGGCAACGGTCGATTGCACAAGGGTCTTTTCTCGCCAGTCGCTGGCGTCGAAGGGCAAGTTGGCCGCGAGTTTTTGACGTCGTAAAACGTTGGCCGTCTGTTGTTTGTGCAAGTGCTGGTAAAGCGAGCGACGTTGGCGACGAGGGGAACCAGTGAAAGAATTGTGCAATAATAATATAATATTAAATAGTCAGGCGGCTGGTATGCGTCACAATTAGGAATGGGACTGGATGTAAACGGTTCGGCATTTTTTCTGCTTGAGAGGTAAGGAAGCGCTCAATAGTGTGCACGCTCAGGTCTCGTTTGGTATTTCATGCGCTCTACCCGGTAAGCTTCCGAAAGGGCAGCAAATGGAGCGCTCTTCGTGGTTAAGCACCAGAAAAACCGTTTTTCAAACGGAAACCAATTAGCACTACTGGCTTTGTGCATACATGCTCAGTCAGTTTGTGGTCAGCACCGCTGAAGTTGGCGGAGTTGTAGTTGGCCTATTGTGACCACTAATGAAGGGAACTCCTTTCAAAGTTTCTGCGATTTTGAAAGGAGTCCGACTTCATGGCTCATTCCTCAAAAATAGCGAGGACGTAGAGCATCGATTTCTACTCCACGCAAAAAGTCTTTTGGGAGTGGAGAGCAAGTATTCCAGTGTACTTCTTCCGTTCGCTTTATCGACGACTTTTTAGCGTGTTTTTGTGAAAGGAAAGCTTATACCCCGTGAACAGTTTTCTTGTTGTCTTGGCGATTCTCAACTGGGAAATGCAAGGGCACAAGGGCAAAATTACATTGCACACACCCACCCACCCTCTCGCCGCGACTCAATACAATGGGCGACCCCGGAACAGGTTCCGTTTTTAAGAGGACCAGCCAATTGTGTGATACTGTACTGTCGTACAGTTAGTTTGTAAAGGGTTGTGAGGGGACGAGAAAGGGGTTGGAGGTGGGAGAACTAATGTGGTGCTCGCAGTTCCAAGGACAGCTAGAGTACAGCGAGGTAGTAGAATGGTTGTGTAGTAGGAATATTGTCATTTGGTAGTCAATGCTCGAG
>MU869418.1:33871-47716 GCA_036418205.1 Ostertagia ostertagi | reverse complement strand
GAGATGTCTAGGCTAAGGCATGCATTCCGGATCCCTTATCGTAATTCCTGTTTTGCATTCTTCAGGAATTCAGCTGATAAGCTATTAAAAGCCGTTTAGCTGTATTCCTGAAGAATGGAAAACAGTAAACACGATAAGGGACCGATCCTACGACGTTTTGACTGTGAGTCCCGACCACTACCGTTGCGCTGTTTTGCTTCATAACTCCGTTCAGCAGATTTGGAAGGCAGATTTGAGATCAGCGTTCGAAGGCACATCTAGTCGTATACATCTCTTCTTGAATGGCCATGGCGACCTGGGAGCCTTTCCTTGTCAGAAAAAGCAAACTTTTATGGGTGGTAAAACTTTGTGAACTCACCTTATAGCAGAATCCCAAACTTGAAACGACAACTAATGTCATACCCATTAGATGAAGAATGAAGGTTATCAATATTATCCACATTTCGAGCTACAAAAATCATTTCTACAGAGTTGTCACACATCTCATGGTCTGTTCACAAAGTTGCTGCATGAACTTTCACATACAGCGAATCACACTGGAAAACCACCACGAGCAGGCGAGTAGGTTAGGCATATACCTTTCTTTTTGGATCATCGCCTGATCCCCTACTCGCCAAATCTCCTAATCGCACGTACAGTCGCCAACTCTGAACGCTCCAGTGGACTTTTCCACAGCGAAGAGCCTCTAGTTTCGGTGTTTTGATATTTTACTCTTCTATGTATCCTAAATGGCGATTCACTCCACACTCACATCTTCCTTACCAAGCTCGCTTGCCATGGTACCTATTCCATTCTCTTAATGGGTGTGAGAGTATGACAAAAAGGCCCGGCACCTGCCTGCACGCGATCATTCGTGACCATCCGTAGCTTTGTTGGGTACGAAACGCAACGATCAGACCTCCACGGAACTAGGATATTCTCATGTTCTTTTGAGTTTCCTCTGTGATATCCCACAGTATGGTGACTTCAAATGAAAGGTCACTCATGTCACACAATCAACTACAGCCATATTCAGTGGTCCGCTCGAAGCGCAGCACCAATTTCGTGCAGAGAGAAAATGTGTGCAGCGTGATTTTCGTTGATGATAAGGTACTTTTGATCCGGCTTGCAGTACCAAAGCAACTGTAACGAATCCGAATACTGATGCTTACCTATTGCCCGCCCATGTAAGACCTGCTTAAGAAATGAGACCGTCCGAAAGCTTTTGTTGTGGAAAGAATGAGATCACATAATATTTTTATCGCAAATAAACACGTTATTTTCTACGACTCAGATTACTCGTTAGAGCCTGCGAAGTTGTGTCTGAAGGTGGAGATTACGATGAAAAGGCATCCCACCAGAAATGAAGGTAGTGGGTGGTCAGTGGCGCAGGTGTAGAAAACCATGGAGGGAACCCGGGCCCCAAAACCGCAGATGGGACCCATTCCTCAATCTCATTTCGGCATTGATGTGACTTTACCCCTTCTATCGCCCTCTCTGCTAGAGTCAGGCAACGAGAGTCAGCCAACCAGTTGCGGTCAGCGGCGCGGAGTACGATTCTTCCTTCGCGCTAGCGGCATAGCCCCCCCCCCGCTGCGGAACGCGCATCATCCCACACCCTCGAGGGACCTACATTCGTTCCGACTAGCTATATTTCGTTGCTCCGACCTTATCATAGAATCCTCCATGAGAAACTTCGTGATGCGTTCGCTTCACCACGGAATCGGTCAAGTTTCCCCTTCCATAGAACTTGAGTGATCGCAGGTGATGAAACAAAAGGTCCCCAGGGCACGATGCGCATGAGTGAGTGGAGTTTTTCTTCGCCACACATGTAGAGGAGTGGATGGCACACTCAGAGCCAACGGTACAACGCGGGCCGTCTTATGGCATCAAGCTTTTATGCTCACTCCCCCCTTCATGGGCTTCGATATCACCCACCCCCTCCTTTATCAATTATGATTCGTGTATACTAATGCATTCACCTCTGAGATGACGGGCCTACTTGCATACCTCCTCAAATAAGCGTAACCTTTATTGGTAGTGACATTTCGTAGCAACTCAGATATTCTTTGAATAGCAGTGAGTTTCATATTGCCAGTCTCTAATCATGCCTATGCGGAGCCGTGAGGAGGTTTTAAAAAATGGTAACTCCTTTAAAGGACGAATTCACGGTGAAGATAGGATCGAAAGAAGGAGTAATTCGTTTTTAGCATGAGGCGAATCCGCGCGACCTTACTAAGCGTGTGCGTGCTGAAGCGCAAGTGTCACCGGAGGAGTTGACCTCGGCGACCTATTAAGGCTCAATCTTGGCGCGGTGGGCCAGTGCACGCCCACCGATCATCTGATCACTCGCCGCAGGTCTATACGTGGCGAGTGATTAGATAGGTGAGAGAGCGTAGTGTTGAAGAGGGCACAGCGATGATAGTCGCATCAATGCTCAAATCAACGGGCAAGGAAGGGGTCCCATTTCTCGGGTTCTGGGCCCGTTTCTCATGGTTTTTCCTTCTTTCGTGTACCACTCACCATCCTAAAGTTAACTTCGTCAAGGTCTTCTTCGGGAGCTGAAAAGTATAGGACGCGTCGGTGAGCTGCTGGTACTGTGTCACAAGGTGTTGCCGAAATGCATTGGATTCTTTGAAAGGTTATGAAGTAGTATGAGAAATTTCATGGAAAAAAAATCACTCAGGATAGTACCACCAGCGCTGTTACGATAAAAGCCAGTGATTGACTATTTCAGCAGGAATCCACTGAAATTTGTTCACACATATCCATTGGATATAAAAATGCGGACTGTTTCGATGTTAGTGAAGCAAAACAGAAGAAATCAACACCGTTACGCTGAAATCAGCGGCTTCGGCACTACGAAGTAACAGGAACTAAGAACTTCCTCACTCAAGATTATATTCACCATCAAATCGGATACACCTTCATCTGCCATACATGGCACTATTTAAAAGGACGCTTGCCGCGCTGCCCAGAAGACAGAGACGCAGGCGGATCAGTGGACGAGTTGCAGCGCACACTATAGTGGTTAAGGCCGAGGATTGTACTATAGTTCCTAACACAACATTGATTCCACCTGGCGTAAGCTCAAAAATGCGATATCTGCTTAGTCGCGTCACTTTATTGTTTTCTTTGGTCTATCAAGTTTCTCCGGACTCAAATGCTCCCTAAGCAATTCTTGTTCTTCTTCTTGAATCTCTTGCTTTTCCTTTGTCATGAAAGTTATGATTTGTCGTGCACACCTAAAATATAAAAAAAAAACATTCCGAAGTGATATTACATTAATACGACTATGGTAGGTTACTCTTGAAAAGGGAGATTTCAAAAAATCTGGCTGGATGGGTTGATGACTGTGGAAGCTGTTTTCATTTTGATATTCGTGATAAAACCCAGGAACAAGAACTTTTGGGAGAAACTCAATAGGGCTATGAAAACAACTAAAAGTGAAGTGCAACTTACCATTTTGTCGCATTTTTGAGCTTAGTGGAGTTATTTATGTGGGAAGCACTGTAGTGCATTCAATTCAAACTGACGCTACATCGCTACAGTATGGTCTGCAGCTCGTGTGCTGAACGCCAGTGGTTCTCCCTTCCCGTCGCGCGTTGTTTGCCAACGCACGCACTTCATTAAAGAGCACTTGGTACCTATGGGTAAAGACAAGCTCAGGCTCACTAAATCAGCCGTTCCCATGGATAGAGGTGCGTGTTGAGGTTGCGCCACGTTCGCACTTTGAAACGCGTCACTGATATGATAGGCAGTAACAATACAATAACAATAGTACATTGATCAAATCCCACCAAGAGTATCAGGGTCCGCCCACCGTTCGATATTCTGCGTCTTAGTGTTGATCTGTTATGCTTTCTCGCTGCTCTCCTACACTCTCCACGACTCAAATTATCTCTCATCTCCGCCTGCCTCCTAAAGTCGCACTGTAGAGCAATAAGGTTCGTATTTCCGATTTCCCCTCTTTTTTTTCGCTACCTGCAGCCCACTTTTTATGCTTTTTATTATATTCGAGTGGGATCACGACATCAGTTCAATACCCAACCTTGCCTTCAAGGTCATGAGGTCAGCAATATTGCCTCACTTCCTGTTGTTGAGCTGTCGTTCGATTTATCTGTCATATGTGGTGAAATGAAAGCCTCTACATGAATTTCTGCTTTTTTTCGTGAAGAAAATGCCACAAACTTCGGAAGGTTTTATTAATATAGACTGTTAAAAAATGAGAGCCGGACAAGACCATTATGGTTCCAATAGAATTTGTAGCAAAGAAGCCCATGAAGCGGAAAATATTAGAATCCATCACACAGTTGAACCCCTAAAAGCGAAAAGTTGTTCTTACTGTGGAACAAGCTCACTAAAATCAACCGTTACATATATATTGCGAAGACATACCTGGATGTGTGTGCGCAGATTAATCGCTCGAAGGTTTACATCCCCAGACGGCGACGGTGGAATCTACGTGGTGGTGATGGTCGCGGCGGTGGGAATCTAAATGGAGGTGGTGGTGGGCCTGGAGGTGGGGGTGGTGGGAATCCAAATGGAGGTGGAGGTGGTGGTGGGCCTAGAGGTGGCGGTGGTGGGAATCCAAATGGAGGTGGTGGTGGCGGTGGCGGATATGGGGGTGGTGGTGGTAGGAACCTCGGGGGCCGTGTTGGTGGACGTCTTTTTGGAGTTATTAGTGGTGTGATGGGTACCGTTGGAGGTGACGATGAAGCTGTCCCTTCGAGTTGGGAATCGAATATCTTCACCTGACCTGTTGGTAGGTCGGCGGTGACAGCACCAGTAATCACCAGAAGAATCAGATAGTACATCTGCAAAGAAAAGTTCTGCAAAGTTCTGCCAGGAAAATGATCAAGCAGAAGCTTTCCACTCAATGTTCATATCAGTCGCAAAAAGAAAGAGAATATGAGTTGAAAGGAATGAGAACATGTCCTTTTCAACTGAATGAAGCGTAGATGTAAAGGCACAACTCCCTTAGCGGTCGTGTAAACGATTCCTTTGGGTTCGTACCCCTAGAAGAAAATGAGGATGTGACGCTCTCTGCAAAGGCGCTACGGCCTTACAAAGTGAGCTGCAACAGCTGCAATGTTTTCACACTGTGTCTGGCGCCCTCTCATCTCCTGCGCTTTCTCGCCTCATACTCTCCTCTCCGCGCTAGTCTCTCATTGCCTTAGCACAGCCGCATTAGGAAGGTGAGCAAGCCCTTAACCTAAGCGTTTTCGACGGATTCTTTTCCTTTTTCTCTACTGCCGGACTCATTTTGCACCAATACTACGTTCCTACTTGTGTGCTAAATGCCTACCAGTTTAGCCCTGCCTTTGAGACAATGAAAGAGATTGAGCTTGCAGAACTTGGGAGTGGTGCTTGATCTTATGACTGTTCTACACGCAACACTAAAATCCTGATAGCTAAATTAGGTGTCTGTAGTTAAGTGACAGATAGTTTGAAGCGGCGATAGTGATTAGCCTCCACCGGTTACGGCTGCATGAATGTAATGGAAATTTTGACGTGACTACATTGTCTCATTACCTTTGCAATTGGTAGGCCCCTTTAGTTCTGTCTAACGCTGGTGGACACCGTTCGAATTCGAAGACCACGAGACTTTCGAATTTTATTCTTTGAAAAAATTTTCGTTTTGCTATTGTTTATTACTTATCAGAGTAGCCCACCGGCAACCGCCGGTACCCTCCCTCCCTGTATAAACTTTATACCTTTCACTGTGTTTCCTTCTACTTGTGGACATTAACCCCTCGAGAGGGAATGTGTATGCAAAAATAGAAGTTTTACACAGTAGAGGACATCAAAAACTTTGGTAGACGTCGAACGGCCTTAGTTATTACGTGACCCTATTCCCATGTGATTTTCTCCTCCCTCATCATCCTCCCTTCTCCTTTCGCTGCCCTTCATCTTCCAGAGCAGTACCAAGTGGAATGTCCGAGATTGTGCTCAGTACGTGTTTATATAGCCGTACGATACGATACGATACGCGTGACATGATAGCCGTTGGTATACCGATGATAGTGGGGCATGAATCCACACACATTCGAAGCAAGGCGAACGGTTGAAAAAGAGTTACTTTCACTTGTTTGTAGCTACTACTAACCATAAGACCAGGGAGATGGGAAGACTCTAAGGTACGTGAACACTTCATTCTCCCATGTTGCTCTCAGTAATTCAGCCTAGGCCGCAGTGCGCATAATTTTAAAGCTTCACTTGACGCGGCGTAAAAGGACCTCTACCCGACCCCTACATTTAGAAAAACGTAAAGATTGGCATAGATTGGCATAAGAATGAAGTGCCTGGTAGCGTCCATAATGCACTCATCCCCACTCATTTGGTACATAGTTCACATTCACTCTTTGGTCCCGTGGTACATAGCTTCATATTCAGTCTTTTGTGTATCGCTGTGTTTTCAATAGCCAAAACAGACTGACAACAAAGGTCATCTTTAAAATTGGTTCGGCCGTTCGCGAGATGTATTTATAATCACCAGTTTTGCTCCGCCCGCTATCGCGCGCATCACACGGCAGGCTTTAGCAAAACTGAAAGACCCATGGAATATCAGCATGAGGTTACTCCATTAACCACCTCACTATTGAATGTGTTAGACCTTTCCCAGTTTCGCTGAAGTCCATCGAGAATACGCGTGATAACGTCTGGAGCTGAGCTGGCTATATATATCTCACAAGCTGTAAACATCCAGCATTCTTCTTGAATTCAGAGAGTTTAGCTGTGAATAGGATTTTCTTTCTGTCAGTCTCTAAATGAAAATGAAATATGCCTTTCTACAGAAGTGAGGTAACTTATCAGTTATTAACATTCACCATTATTTAGAACCCCGTAGCACCCGTATGCTGTCATCGCGTGGACTCCGGAGGGTTGGCGGAGAGAACTACTAAGTTGGTATTCGGAGTCGCATGTAAGCTAACGACTTGCAGTGTTGGCCCTGCCCTTCCCTCCGTTTCTTTCCACCATTTCGCCTCCCCCCCTTTACTATTGCAGCTGATCCTAGTGCTTTTTGAATTTGTTATCAGTCATGCGTATCATGTGAATCATTAATCTCAACCAATACCATCTTCTACATGTACATATTTATTAATTTCACCTCCTACCTTTACTATTGTTTATTTTTGCTAAATTTTATATTTTATTCGTGGACCTTAATTGTCAACAATCCTTCTATTTTATAAAGCGCTAACTTTGTGTGTCGGTTTGTGTATCTGTATGTGTGTGTGTGTGTGTGTGTGTGTATGTATGTATGTGTGTCCGTCCGCAAAATGAAGTGAGTGAGAAGGAAGCTCATGGGATAAACAAACCGCTAACAAATCGGGTAGCTTACAGGATTTGAGATATCAATGTTTTGTAGCAGGATAGTTGTGATAACACTCTTAGGGCTATATAAACACCTGCTTAGCACACTTCCGTTCATTCCACATGGTGCTGCAGTGGCAGCTGGAGGGCAGTGGAGAGAGGAAGGGAGGATGAGGAAGGGAAGCGAAAAATCTACCGTCATATCATGATTGTGTCCCTTCTACTGTATGAAACACCATTGTGTTGCATACGCGTCACTTCCAGAGGTGTTGGTGTCACAGGAGGAAGGGACCATAGCGGAGGATAGAAAGCTTGCGCAGGAAAGGAAGGTCCCGGCGGTTGACGGGGGACTAATCTGGTAATGTATAAAAGGAAGATATGCAGCGAGTAGACAACCATGCAGTATAGCCCCTCGCTTCTACGACTGCTGTTGATGCGTTGACTTAGGTATAACCGGAGTATTAGGCCGAGCACCGGCTAATCTCGTATGCTGCCCTATAGGGCAATCCCCTTTCAGAGGACCACGCGATTCTGAATGGATTTCAAGTGCAAGGCGCATCGTGCTAAGGCAAGCCACTCAGTCCCCATCTACACTTCGTATTCTGATACGTGAACACGGTCATTCAAGAACCGCGTTGCCATATTCAAATTATGATTACTAGCGCCCAGTGTTTGTAGCTAATAAAATAAATAAAAAACCACCCCGAAAAGATTAGCGGTTCAATGGGTTTGGGCTTTCTTGATATTGCATAATGAAACCTATCGTTTGCTAACTTGTTTGAGTATATGCAAGCGACTTCTTTTAAGTAAGCTGGTCATAAATCGATACAAGTGTGCACGTATACCACAAAAGAGCTGAGTTGGAATGAAATGGTGCCCCGGTAGCGTAACTGGTAGCGCACTTGCCCGGAAAGCGAGAGGTGCGGGTTCTAGTCCCGCCTGGGGCGAAAGTTTTGTTCACAACCCAGCATTCTTGTGAAACATTTGCAAATAGAACCTTTGACAGTAGGGACGCTCTAGTGTCAACGCAAGCGCTGCGTAACGGAATCAATGACTTTTCGCGTTCTGACGCGCCTTATCGGTCATTGTCAGTTGCGATTACTTTCAATAACCCACCAACAATGTCCACGTCTCACCCCACAGAACTCCTGTAAGTATGGACGCCTTGGTACCAATATGAACGAACTTGTAAGACAAACCTACTGCGAATTTACTTTTCTAGCCCATTTATCTAGCTCTTATCAATCGTATTAATCAGTTTGATCTCATTAGCATTTGTTATACGTGTTACCCGCACCAGCAGGGTGAAAATCGTGTCGAGTACGTGGTCGCAGAAGTACGACCCCCCCCCCCGAAATCGAGATCCTGGCACGACCCCCTAAAACAGAGCAAATTAATTCAATTAATTAATCAAAAAAATCCTGCAAAATAATGTTATGGACGCCTCATCTTGTCATCTATGCACTGTCTTTCATCGCTGCACACTTTTGTGTATTTACTGAAATATCGACTCGAGGAAAGAGGCATTAACTTTGTGTGACCTCAAAGTCAGGTTCGTTCAGAAATGCACAGAAATCCTGAAGGCACGGGGTTGCGATTTAATCTTAATTCCTGCTTGAGTATATCGAAACAGCCGAGTGTATCAATCAACGGCCGATTCAACGGCAGCTGCGGCGCGATTGTCACTGGGTCAGATTTGCTGAAATCCCGAAAAAAAACCGTCGAAATCTACACCCTCGATGAAAAGGTTGCATTCCTCCATTTCATAACCTTTGAAGCAGTTTGAGGTAGGGTTAGATAGAGCTGGATTTCGCGTTTTAATTGCTCTGAAAGTCTTCCATGCAGAAAGATAGGGTCTCTCAAATTTCGTCGAGTAAACGTCGAGGACGCTGAAATTTTCACGCGAGTTTTTGCCACTTCAAGAGCAATATCTCTCTTATACGTAAGATCTGAAAAAGGGAAGATAGTTTTGGAAAGCGGAAGGTTTGCGCTTTCCTGATGGTCTGTTTAGTTTTCTTCTACAGCTTCCTGGTTGAAGAGATAATTGCGTCGAGGATCTATCGAGGACGGATCCGGCCACCTGGAAATCCGCTCCCTCCTTCACCATTGCAAGTGTGATTCGTTGGCAACACTCGGAATGTGTCTAGAACGAAATCTTCAACGCAAGCAATAAGAATAGGGGCAATCGTCATCATCCGATTTCGTATTGGTATAAGCCATGTTTCCTTTTCCATGCATCCGACCTCAAGTTGCAGAATCGTTTCGAAGGTATATATCATGACCAGTTGGCAGAAGCTGCATTGTAGTAAACGCATTGTAGCAAACACAACCGAAAGAACAACTTCATTTGCCCAGCGCTTTTCCTTCACGGTTGTCGTTTTTGCGACAGGGTCCCTAACAACAGTGTCATTCTCAGCGAGGTATTAAGGGAGAAGGAGCGAGCGATAGGCAGAGGAGGTGCCTTTGCAGCGCGTGTGCACATGTGGCAGTCTTCTTTGCGGGGATGCACTTTCATTCTTTGTACTGCCTTCAAATACGCCCTTCTCATGAAGGTGGAGGAATGGAGCGACTGAACCTGCAAAGAAAATTTAATATCATTTTTTTTCAGATATTTTCATTTTCTGCTGCGCTATACCCTCTTACCTATCTGCACCATGATACCACTGCTGTTACTGACCCCCAAGAGTACGACCCCCCATGGACCAGCCCAACAGGTACGACCCCCCTGTCGAGGATTTCCTCGACCGATATTCACCCTGCCCCCCATAACATGCGTTCAAATCATGGCGCTATAGTTACTGTGACTGAGCTACGAATTCCACGTAAAACACACACACCAACAGACACACTTAAAGGCAAACTCCGGGATTGAACTAGTGCTATCAGCGCTCTGTAGTGATACCTTAGCTGCGGAACGACCTGAAAGTGGGAAGGAAAGCAAGAGAAATCTTTGGGAACGCTGAAATTAAGGCCTTAACCTTCAACAGGGTCGGATGTGGTACGATGGCGAGAAAGGGCGGTCAAAGAAGACAAAATACGCGAGAGAGCACGTGAGAGAGCACGCTGATCTCTACATCAATGCACGCTGATCTCACCACCTCTCGCGGTGGGTGGGAAGCGTTGGAAATTGGGTCGATGGTTGCAGGCCCGTAAGGATTAGCGCCCTAACCGCGCAATTTTTGCGACGAAGCTGGAGTGATCTAGGTAGTTACAGACCTTACAATTTCCCTCGTGGTATCCCTCCTACTAGTCGGGCCAATCCCGGGGTTTGCCTTAAAGGCACAACCCAGGCAGAGGTCGTGTGAACGCTTTCTTCGGTCTGTAGTATAGACCCCTAGAGGACAATCACAAATGTGGCGTTCCCGTGCACGGAAACCAACCGACAAGAGCGCTTGGGCCTTGCAAAGTAAGCTGCTGAAGCTGCAGACTTTTTTCTCTTATCAGGCTGTTGTCTGGCGCTCTCTCGCCTCATACTCTCCTCTCCGCGCTTAGTCTCTCATTCCCTTAGCACAGCCGATTAGGAAGGTGAGTGAGCCCTTAACCTGAGCGTTTTCGACGGATTCTTTTCCTTTTTTCTTTACTGCCGGCCCACTTCGCACCAATACATTCACATTCGTGTGCAAGAGCCACACCATGTGATCCTGGGGCATGCCTTTAAAGGAATCCTTCGCGGAAAAATCATGATTCTATTTCAGCCATAAATCACTGGCTTGAGACTCATTATCCACGATAAGAATGAAAAGAACAGAAATATTGCTTTCGTTTTGGTAAAAAATTCGAAAAATCGAAAAAGGGCTGCTACGCGTTCAAAGTGCCCACGGACGTCTTTCACAAATGCTGGCGACGGGGATGCTTCCACTTGGTTCTTGGAGTGCCTTCACTAGAAACTTTCTGGTTCTCCTATTGCCATTCACCATCTCAACACTCAACTGCACATTACTCTCGCTGTCATGCCTCCTATTTTCCAAAACCCGACACATACGGATCCGCCATTGCGTCGCTGATCCTAGCCGGCAAGGCCAACTTCTTTCCAGTCTCGTGCCGCCCGAATACCATTCGAGTCGATCGTTAGGTTTTAGCACTTGTTCTCTTTCTAAGCGAATCTTCCTATCATGAATATATCAATGTTTCTACTATATCCAGCAGGCTGGACACTACCATGGAAAAATGCAAGAAATTTCCGCGGAAGGGATGCCTTCAGCCATTATATAGATAGGATTCTCGCTGGGCACGATTAGCTAGAATCGCTCCTGGTCCTACTCCTACTTGAACGATGCTCGAACGTGTCCAGAAAGATTTTCTAAAACTTAGAATGCATTGAGGCGACCTATAACTATTCGAGCGCTTCAGTGTGCGGCGACCGCAGGTAGTGCACGCCCGCAGGGCATAAAAGCAACATTACGAGGATAATAGTGCGGAAAAGTGATTGAATTATGAGCACCGAGTAATTGATCTGTACTATAGGAATATATATCTATATACTATATCATCACCGATACACTTACCTTGAAGGATACACCCCTATTTCATCGACTCGACCATTTCTACACTTTTTTGATAGAGAAGAGCGACTGGACGAAAAGTTATCAACCAATACCTCAAGTGACCCACTGCAAAGGCAATGTTCGCGGGACCGCTGCCTCAAATGCGCCCGCGTTTTCGAGCAGCGCCACGTGGCAACTGGAAGCGGGGGGTGGGGCCGGACGAAGGTGTGGGTTGTGGGTCGGACGAGCTCCTTGCGCCTTTGTCACTTCAAGCGGCAATAGGGGCGCGACATCAACTGAATGTCCGCACTATGTACCTCGGATGAAACATCCGGGAACGTACCTTGAAGCAAAAGTAATGGGATTGGTTTCTTGTTTTGTACCTTACCTTGATTTTACGATTTGACAACAAAGCTGCAAGGCTCTCATTGAACATCTTATCATTAGGACTTTAATGAATAAAGGCATGATCATCCGTGAAAAAAACCAAAGAAATTTTTCATTCGTCTTCATATGCACTACATGCGCTCGCAGTCCACACAGGAGCCCTAATTTAATCCTATATTTCCTTTGCACATCCGAGAGAACTTGTCGTTTTCGGGTGCAGGCTTGTTTCCTGGTCCTGCCACGTACAATTCTTCGCATCCTCTAATTTTAGGTTTTCGAATCTCAAGCCAGTTTTCACCTTCTGCAATGAATCACGTTGGAGTACATGTGGAGATTCACAAATACCCTTCACCTTGAGTACACGGTGATATCATCGTGGGAGACTCCATTCGAATTACAGAGAGTGCAGCCGCTCACCAATTGATTGTAATAAGAGTTGGAGCATATTAGCGTAGCGCTCGCATTCGGCAAAAAATAAAAGCAAAGCCAAGCATAAAACTAATCAGTGATGTTCTTCTCGTCATTATTTACGACTTTGATTCCATTTCGCAAGAAATTACCGGATTAGAATCAAAAAAGGGTACTGAGCCCGTTTTCAGAATCCTCATTATTCTCAATTTGTACGACGTGAATATGATTTGAAATTAAGGGTCGACTGGAGTAAGGTTCGATGATGACGATGGATTCCGAAAAACTCCTATTTTGGCAGCTTTTTTCTTTATATAGATTTTCGCCCACCTTGATTTTCCAACTTCTAAGCACCATATCTGAGTACACTTACAATATAGAAGAAAATGACAAACAAGGTATTGTAGAGCGGAAGAAGTACTTTCAAATGATATATGTGATTTCCTGGGTAATACTTGTATTCACTGAATTTGTAGCTCGAAAATAAAAACGCTACGATATTATGCTCTAACCCAATAATACTGTCTAGCTCCGCACCGCTACCACGCGCACACACGGACACGGAAAGCTTTGGTGAAACCGTTGAATGCTGCTGAACAATAAGTGACGACAACACTTTCAGTAAATGCATTGGCTGAACTTTGCATAGGCTGCCTATTTTAGCTGGAGCTTATTGTTTGAAGCGTGAGTTAAAGTCATGCCTGTAAACAACCACCATGCTTTGAATGTCGGGATAATTTAGCGGTCGAAATAGTTGATGCTGATGGTGTTTGAATGGAAATATCCATTGCTCGTTATTTTATTCATTCGAACGTACACCATACATTCTTGGCACCTATGGAGAGTGTGGCTGTGGAAGGGTACTTTAGGCTGACGATAACAACGTAAATGACGTGGTATTGAAGGGGGATACTTATTCAGAATTTGGTTTTGAGTGGGCTCTTATGACCTTAAGGATATCACTATCACCAGTCCTTATGAGCCGTTATCACGTTCTGTCTCCTACCAAAGATGTTCCCGTATCACCCCCATACCACATCTCAGAATCAACTGACGACTACTGCGAAGCGTGCTATAGTTTCGTGACACACACAGACAGAACTAGCGCTTTATATATAGTAAGGATATTTAAAGTTTGTCTCGAGATTCGAACAAAATATTGGTGCATCAGTAACCCTACTCCACCCGTACTTGAAACACGCACCTTCGACCTGCCTGGTTGAGAATGGGCCAAGATTGATTTGTTACCATTGATGCCCAACCCCGTTTC
>MU869418.1:7329-30675 GCA_036418205.1 Ostertagia ostertagi | reverse complement strand
AGACATGAACCGAGCTGCCGATCGCATAGCGACTAGAAAAACTCTGCTTGAAGACAAAAGTCGGGCTCAATAAGGGGGTATTATGGCGATTGAAACTGAGTATAGAGATGCGAAGTGGAACGACAGTGGAGAAAAAACTGAGAAAAACCGTCGACAAGGCCGTTAACAAAACCCTCTTTCCCACTAGCAGTGAAGGAGGCTGGCTTGGGGAAAGAGGCACGTACAAACAAGTTTTCTGAAGATATCAGTCGTTCTATCGGTTGATACGGCAATCAACCTAGCTGATTTCACACGTTATGCCAGCCACGCACCACTTCCCGAGGTGGGCGGTCGTAGCGGGGCCAGGCGGCGATAGCGCATAGTACGTGCCCTGGGCCTTATTACGGCGCCGTTTGGGATTCTGAGCATGGTAACGTCTCTGTGGGTGCGTAGCCATGCACAAAGACGACAAAAGGGATTGGTTTGGTCCACTAAGCCTGACTCGTGCCTTTAAGGATAATAAGCTGATGGTGAGACTTATAGTGCTCTGCATGCTTTAATGCTCCCATGGAGCTCATGTCTGTGTGACTCTCCGACAGCGTGCAGAGCTCCTGGAGAACATTAGAGGCTGAAAGTGCACTCCCGGACACTGCACTTTTCAAGCCGTCTTGCAGCCCGTCTGTGGATACGACCCCCTCCCTTTTCGGTCGGCTGAATACGACCCCCTCGTTGTTCTTTGCGCAACGCAGGGTTGACCCTGCGTGCAACGGCCAGAGCGACGTATCGATCGGCCTGCAACCAACTACGGCCGAAGGCCATCGGCCGCACCGCGCACGTGAATCGCACGCGGCCCCCAAAGGCTGGGGAACAGGGTCAACCACCGTTGCGCAAAGAACAACGAGGGGGTCGTATTCGGCCGAACGAAAGGGAGGGGGTCGTATCCAGAGAGACGGGGCAAGACGGCTTGAAAAGTGCAGTGTCCGGGCAGTGCACTTTCACGCTCTAATGTTCTCCAGGAGCTCTGCACCGTGCAGCTGTCGGAGAGTCACACAGACAAGAGCTCCATGGGAGCATGCAGAGCATTATAAGTCTCACTATCAGCCATTATTATCCTTAATACACGGACGGCGCTTTCGCTCGACAGCATAGATCAAGATTACAATAGCCAAAAACTTTGTTACAGCGTAGTGCAAAAACATGGTCTGTCTTCGATGATCGAACATTCCTGAAATCCCAAGGAGAACAAAGTGTAGAGCAGTTCATGGGGAGTGAAACAAGAGTACCATATAACAGTACAATGCAACTCATCACGATACTAACACCTTCTTCAGGAAAATGGAGGACTTTCAAATGCGAGTGCGACTTCTGTCCACAGACAGGTGCACGGCGTATACCCGAGCAGGCGTTTTCCCATAAAAACGCCTTCTCTGTCAGCGGCCGTAAGCAGACAAACTTCTGAAGAGAATTTCGATGCTTTCAAATCAAATCTAAGCGGAACAAAGTGTAGCGAATTTGCTGAATTGAATTCTAGAGACCCCTTAGGAAAATTGAGGCAGAAGAAAGAATTTCAGGAAAATTTCACACTGTTATGAAGTACTCTTCGAGTGGATTCTAAAGTCTTTACCGCTTCTCATCACATTAATTTTGAAGGAAGTTATGGGCCTTTGAAGACTGCATAGTCGCGGTCCAGGAAAATGGCTTGAAAAAAATCAAGGTGGAAAAAACGGAACAACGGGACTATTTTTTGAGCGAGTGATTATTTCAAAAGTTTTAGCACTTATTCGAAAGCTCTAATCTTCTAGTTTCTAATTAGCCTTAGACATCTGCAAAAAGTTGATTATGAAGAAAGTTATGAACGTTTGAATGTCGAAAACTCGCGCCTTCTCAAAAATCGGACCACAAACCCCCAAAAACGGAACAACGGGACTATTTTTTGAGAGAGTGATCGTTGGAAAAAGTCAGGTGCTTGTTTGAAAGCGCTAATCTTCTAGTTTCTAATTAGCCTTAGACATCTGCAAAAAGTTGATTATGAAGAAAGTTATGAATGTTTGAATGTCGAAAACTCGCGTGTGCACAAAAAACGGAACAACGGGACGATTTTTTGAAATATTGAACATCCGCAACATTTCAAATACTTTTTAGGAAGAAAACTATTTGAATTTTTAAAATTTTGGTGTCCGGTTCCATGAGACCGCTTCTGAAGAAAAATATAACCTTCTGAATGGAGGGGTTTGGATTGCAACGTAATTGCTACAAGGTTTAGTTTTTCAGATTATAAGGTAAGGAAATTGAGAGATCGAAAAAAACTGGTAGGTTTCTGAAAGTAGAAATCTTTACGATTAAATGATGTATTGGTTTACGCAAAAAAAAATTCCTTCTATTTAATGAATAAAACTTCATGTTGCCTCGATTCCCTCCTCTGAGCGAGACAGAGCGCGCGGATTGACCACGGTCCACCACTTCTCCATGTTGGTGACTGCCCACACATCAATGATGAGCATTAAATTATGTGAAAGACATAATAGTTAATACGGGGGGGGTCGTACCGATACCCTCCGAAAAGGAAGGGGGTCGTAAAAATTTGGAATTTGCGCAACGCAGGGTTCACATTGCTGGGGAAGGCGATCGGCGAAAAGTAAAAGGCCGAAAACGGTGAAAAACAAAGTTTCAACTGGGGCAGTAATGCATATCATTCGATAGCATTTTTCACGGGGAATCTAACGGGTGCACATCTCAGGTCTGCGAGTTCATCTGGAAATGCAAAAAATCTGATCATTTCACAAGGGCATGACGAGGAGTGATGTTTGGGGCCACACCACGGAAAAACGCTCACCTGCGACCAGAGTTTTTAACAACCTCTACAAACAAGTGAGCGTAGTATACGAAAGTTAAGGAATTCTTCGCGTCCTTTTCAGGTTCCCCTGAAAAATCTCTTGGAACTTGGGACATGTTACAAAATAGGCCAACTAGTTCCGCTGAAATCTGATCTGCGATTTGCATGTGAACGCGAGGGAAGGGAATTTTGGGCTCAGAGACTACACGTCTCACCGTTCAGGGCTCTGAAATGAAATAGAAATCCTGGAAACTTCAAAAAAATTCAATTAATCTCGCAATGTAATAGACCAAGTCGAGTACGTGGCGCATTCTGGGGCAAGTCTTGAAGCCCATCTTTCTATAAACGATCATGCTTCACTCATGTGATTATGTACGCATCACATCAATCAACTACTTTCTCGAGATGAAACTCGAGTGCATGGCGCAATCCTATATGGAGCTTTTTCAAAGTTTAAAGCATATTCTTATAGTGTCCGACGAGCTGAGTTCAAAGATATCTTCGGATTCTCGAAAGCTCAATTTTGAACCGAGTTATAACGAATTCACGAAATTAACGAGGATTCGCGTTATTCGCGTGAATTTTCGATTTCAAACGGCGAGTACTGTACTGCAGTAAAGTACAGTAGAATGCAAATAAAAAACCATTGTAAGGGCCACAGAGATGTCATGAGGTTATTTTATTATTCATTTAGTCCCTATGTTTTGCACATCAGTGTAGATGTCAGTGAACCCGTGTGCACAGGAGTTCCAGTCAGACTCGACTTCGTTGTCGTTGTTTCACGGCAAGCGCTGTGAAGCAAGCTTACTCTGCTCTACATTATAGATTCTCTACTATGAGTGGTGTTTGTGCTACCGCCGATTTTGAGGACCCGAAACTTTAGGTCGAAGGTTTTGCTGTGAGTTGGGAGGAGTATAGTCCCTTCATGACGCCCTGTAATTAAAATGTGTTACAGATCGATTACATTGGTTGGCGTGTTGAAGAAGAAACATTGGGATGAGTACAGTGAGATGTGTACGGAGCAACCAGAACTGCTGCTCCGTACACAGCCTGAGCATGAGATGATAAGGTGCGGCGGCGTGTGTGTCAATGGAACATGCTGCTCAAGCTGTGACCACGCAATTTCTAGAGAATCTCTCTTCATGTACGTTTGATTTTCAAGCAGGCTGCTCAAGTCTTTGAGCGTCGGTATTGGATTGAGGTAAATGAATTGGCAGATGTTTTGCTTGAAAATGAGGACCTGACGTGGAACCGTTGTTGCGATGTGAGTTTTTCAGAAGCTAAGTATTTCCATGTAACAACTATGTGCAGAAGAAGGAACCCTTAGAAGAAGAAGTTCTGGTAATAGAGATATATGTGTTCCTATATATTCAGTGTTCCTGTATATTGCACACCACATGATTGGCGATTTTTTTTGTTCATGTGGCTGGACTTCTAATATTGTACAAAATTTTGCGGATTGTTGACAATTCGGTCGAATTCAACAATCTGCAAAATTGGGTGCGGATGAGATAGAAAACGAAATGTCGTACAAGCGATTAGTAAGCACTTCGTACTTACGTCCAGCGCCAATGATATTCTTGTTTAAGGCGACAACGAAATTATGGGTTGGATTGATATCTATTGGTGGACTAGTGGCCGCAAGAATGTATGCAAGAAATTTCCGACGAGAAGTACATATACAGCGAATTTCATCGACAGGCGGCTCCGATTGACATGGGTTGAAGATGAAAGGAGTTGGGTGAGTGATGGAGTGCCTGTGCTGTGTGTACGTGTTTGGAATTCCCTCCCTCGACTTTGTTGGTCCTGTTCGTGCTAGCTGTATGAACAAACACCAGGAGCAGAGCGATAGTCCTTGGCTGTGTGTGATTGATGTGAACTTGAAATTTGGCCTTCCTAGGCGCCCTGTTAAAAAGAAGCGTGAGCACCTGGAGACATCACAGTTGCTTTTTTAAGATTACGTCTGCAGTTATCCAGATTTGGACTGTTAGTGTGAACGGGGCTTACGACCACACCAGCAAATGCCAAATATTTCTGAACGATTTATTTTAATGGGCGACCGAACGCGACGAGCGTCAATGCGAATACGTCTTGCCCCATCCGCCATGCGGTGTACGCGTTCCGATACATGATGTGTGTTCGCTGCGGGTTCTTTGCTGCAAGCATGGTGTACACGTTGCGACGAGCACCGAAGTACAGCGATGTCGCCCACGCGCGCGTAGTAACCATGCTAATACAACGTAAGCCGTGATCTTGCCGAATAATGAGTGTGCACATAGCCCGCCGCAGCCTAATGCGTGTTGTTGCGATCACTGCTTATGGCACTGTGTAGTAGCCGAAAAAAACATTGTGGCTTCAGCTTGCACATGATCAATACGCTCTCGTCAATAAAATTTTCATAGATTAAAATTTTTCAAGCATGTTCACGTTCTCTTCTTCATTCATTCATTTATTATTGAATCTGTATCTGTATATCTATCTTTATGAAGATTGATCGCGAATCATTCTTTAGAAGGGCTTCATGACGTTCGCTGTTGGTATGGTGCGAGGAGATGCTCTGGAACGTGAGGGAGCCGAGCGGCGTCGAGGGACGCATCGATGGATTTTATTGGGTGGTGTGGTGGGTAGGGCCGCGCTTGCCGGCGCAGTTTTCCGTTTATCGCGTATGCGTAGTGTTTTGTGAATTCATAGATGTTGTTATTGATTGGTGTTGTATATGGTGCTCTCCTTTTGAATGAAGAAGTTGATCCACTTATTGCGTATTACTTTCAACGATAGCGTAAAGGCATGATATAGAAACAAACGATAACTAATACAGCTACTTCTTATAGCCTTGAATACAATTGATTCAAATGTCACCATACGATCATTGATGACAAGGTTGCAAGCAGGGACCTGGGGCATAACGCCAGCAGGGGAACGCGAAGGATTCCAAGTTGTCCGGTTGGACCGGAATTTTTTTTAGGAATTGGAAAGGTTCAGTAATGTGCATGAGTGTCATTTGTATAAAACGGCAGGGGAGGCGGTCGATTCAAGCGAATTCAGTAGCTGGAAGGAGTGGAAGTTAATGGAGCGCGAAGTGAATTTTCTGGAGAACCACGTCAACTGTGGCTGCTGCCGGCGGACATGTGGATTGAGGCTAGTGGTGGCAAGGGGTTTTCGCTGTAAGATGTGGGAACGGACTTAATAAGACTCTTTATACATAGGGAAGACCTAGCCAGGAATTGTTTGGAATTTTCCCGGCTTAGAGCTCCTTTAGCAGTAGTACACAGGTGCCATATAGTTGGTGTTGGTAGCCAAGGGATTATGGAATCAGTGCCTTATTTTGAGCAGATTCCAAGCAAGAATGAGTTGTGGGAGCTTTTCCTCTCTATAGCTCTTCAGTGTGTTTGGCAATGGAGGCCATCGAACACAGATCCGTGGTTCAGTTATCTACAAATTACTAGCCATAACTGACCCGGAGTGGCGCTGTTCTGCTCTTGCGGTGGGACAGCAAAAAGTTGACATTGAAGAGAGGTACGACCTTTTGAATGATGAAAACTCGCGCGTACTGGGAAATCGGACCGCAAACTTTTGACCATTTCTTGAGGAAGTTGTCTTCGAAAAAAGTTTTGGTGTTTGTTCGGAAGCGCTAATCTCCTAGCTGACTAGCTTTAGAAATTTTTGAAAATTTGTGTGTGAAGAACATTTGAATTTCTCTGCCATCGATTCAAATGAAACCCTTCGAACAACTTCATGGGACGACGTTTCGGCCTTGGGCCCTCCTTCAGGTCTACAGATTCAAACATGCTAGTTTTACATCCTCAGTCGATCTTGATAGGACAATTACAATACAATGAGAAATGAAAGGGCCTTTACAAGTGACCATCTTAACGAAAATTGCATGAAGGGGAGGTTGGGACAGTCAGGTGAGGGTTGGCAAGGGTAGGTTAGTGTTGCTTTATACCTCGCGACTGCCCCACCCGTCCTTCATCTAATTTTTTGCTAAGTTGGTCAGTTGTTAAGGCTCTTTCGTTTCTCCATTGTATTGTAATTGTCTCATCTAGATCGATTGATGATGTAAAATTAGCATGTTTGTATTTGTAGACCTGAAGAAGGGCTTAAGGCCCGAAACGTCGTCCCATAAAGCTGTTTGAAGAGTTTCATTTGAATTAATGGCAAAGAAATCAACACAATGAAGCTAGGGAACCCTTTGATCTTTTACATTTGAATGTTAAAAACTCACAAAAAAAACAACGGGACGATGTTTGAAAAAATTGAAATTCGCTTTGAACACTTCTTGGGGAAGAAACAATTCAAAGCTTCGGAACTTCAATATCCCTTTTCAAAAAGTGTTCAAAGCGAATTTCAGTTTTTTTTTTCAAACATCGTCTTGTTGTTTCGTTTTCATAAGAACACATTTGAAAAAAGGACACAACCTACCAAATGAAGAGGTCGGTAATTGTTTCACTACTACTTTAAAGGCTTAGTTTTTTAGTTACTAAGAAGATTTGAAGGTTCCAAAAATGAACATGCCCAGATTAATGAAAAATCTTTGACTTGGTTTTTTTTCAAAGGGTAAAATCTCATGTCACCTCGACTCGTGTTGCGCATCAAAGCGTGCTACGAACACCTCCATCCATGCCGCTGACGGCTATACATCGATGATGGGTACAAATATATGTAAAGAGATAAATAACTAATAGAGGGGGTTGTACCGATACCCTCCGAAAGAGGAGGAGGTTGAAAAAATTTTGAAATCTGTGCAACGAATAGTTTGCCCTGCGTAGAAGTTGCGCCACCTTCGCAATTCGGGACGCGTCACTAGAACATTAGGTGCTCAATACTTCGACCAAATCCCGCCAAAAATACTAGATGTCCGTCCACCGTTCGATATCTAATCTGCGTCGCAATGTTGATCTGTTGTCCTCTCTCTACTCGCAGATCTTCCGCTCTGAGCGACTCATATAATCTCCCATCCGTACCTGCCTCCTATTGTTAGACTCTTCCGCAGTTGAAGCAAGAACGCTCTATTTCCTTGTTCACGATTTTTTTCTTTTCTCCAATTCCGATTCCAATTGCGCCCACTTCCATCCCTACTTTCACATTTCAGTGGTATGACCACATCAATTCAATCCTGATTCTTGCCTTTAAGGTCATGAGGTCAGCAACATTGCCTCTCTTACGGCTGTTGCGCTGTTCTTCTATTGATCTATCAGATATCGTCAGAAAAATGCCTTCACATGAATTGCTTTTTATCGTGTGGATGATGATGCCACAAAAGTCTTCTTTCCCAAAAGGGTTTATTCATCAAGACAGTTATAAAATGAGAGCCGGGCAGTGCCATTATGTTGGACTCCTAAAAGCGAACATTTGTTAATGCTATGTAAATAAGTTCACTAAAATTAACTGTTATATATAAGTAGCGAAAACATACCTGGATGATGTATATGCAGATTAATCTCTTGAAGGTTTACTTCCCGATTTGGTAGCGGGGAAATGTAGGTGGCGGCGGCGGAGGTGGGAATCCAAGTGGAGGTGGGGGTGGTGGTGGCAATCCGTACAGAGGTGGGGGTGGAGGTGGCGGGAATGAAAGCCGTCTGCATCTTTTTTTGGTTCTTGGTGGTAATATTGGTGGAGGTATCAGTACCGCTGCGGGTGGCGATGGAACTGTTTCTTGGACAGACAACGTTGGAAGTTGGAAATCGAACATCTTCACTTGCCCTGTTGGGTCGGCGATGACAGCACTAGTAACCACCAGTAGAATCAGATGGTACATCTGCAAAAATGAGTCTTGCCAAGTCCAAGCGAAAGCTCTCCACTTGAAGTTTGTAGTCGGAAAAAGAATGAGAAATGAGCTGAAAGAAGTGAGAGAATATGCTTTTCAATGGACGACACGTAGGTCTGAGAGCGATAGACAAGCTGTCGTGCTCAACGTACTTGGGAGTGGTGGTTGATCGCGGCCATCATCTTTGGTCACTGTAGCACAACTCCGGTTTCAGAGTTCGAAGTTGTCACCCTGTCTATGCCCTAATACAAGACAAATTTTCTGCCAGTCGGGAGGTATTTAGTTATATTTCTGTTAGTACCTTTGCAGTAGGCCTTTGCGTTGTCTGAACTCGTTAACACTGCTATACATAGTGCACCCACATACAGTGCGTTTCAAAAGTATAAAGCCACCCTTGAATGAAGCTGTTCCAAGTTAGAATGAAGGTTCCGTGATTTGATGAATAGTTTATCGAATTCAGCACGCTCTGAAACTATAGTAAACTTTGTTGTACAAACCACTATAAGCTAGAAACGGTTCCATAAGAAAATTTGAAAAACTCCCCTGTTTCAAAAGTATAAAGCCACCCCGGGCGAGTAGGCAACAGCGGTAAAAATTTTTGTTCCTGTTAACTCATTTGGAGTTCTTTGGCCATAATTAGCACAAACACATTACGTCTTCAATATATCTCGTGGATCTACGTTTTCTTTGGAAGAGCAAGTTCGTGCGAGGACGTTACATCGAGCTGCCCATTCAAATCGCTCCATTGCTGCTCAACTTGGACGTTCTCAAAGCTGTATCGACATTTCTTTTGAGGAATCCAGCTTATCATGAAAGGAAAGATCCCTGAAAGGTCACGTGTTCTGCTTGAGTATTATATCCGCCATATTAAACGATCCCTTTCCAATTCTACTGCGACCATCAGTCAGATCCGATACGAGCTCTCCCTTTTTGCTTCGAAAAGTTCCATCTGGAGGGTCGCTAACTCTGCTCCAAATATCGTGCGACAATCCATGATGAAGACTCCACGTCCGGAACAGCATCACAAAGCACCTCGTCTCGAACTCGCCCGGAGGAACATGCGAACGAGTTGGGGTTCGGTAGGTGATTCTACGGGGGTAGGGAGGCACTTTCATCATGACGTTTAGTTAATGGCTTGTAGTGTTCAGTTCATTTTCTGTGGTTGAAAGAACTTCAACTTAGACGGGCCGGATGGTCATCACAGATTCTGGAGAGATTTTAGCAAAGATCCGCTGGTATTTAGCAGGAGAAACTTCGGTGGTGGCGCATAGATGGTCTGAGCTGCATTCTACAGCGATGCTGTGCTCCCTCTGTCTTTCGTCTCGTGTCAAATGGACCCCAGTGAGAATCAGGATGCTTTTCTTAATGATCTTCTCTCGTTTCTGTGTGGAAGTCGTCGGCAAAACTTCATCTTTATGCACGATTACGCCACCATCCATCGCAGCCGGTCCACTCAACACCGGGTTTACGTCAACAAAATCAGTGTACTGGAATGGCCTGCTAGCAGCCTAGATCCAAATCCAATAAAAAACACCTGGGGTATCATTGTCCGACAGATATACGCGTATGGAAAGCAGTACAGTAACGTGGGAGACCTCAGACAGCCATCGAGACGTTTTCCTACCACCTGAATCCCGCTATACTTCTGAAGCTCACGGATAGTATGCCAAATGGTCTATTAAATCTCACTTCTAAAAAAGGAAGTCACGCTAGTTACTAATATTTACGATGTTCACTTTTTCTCTGGAAAAATAGAGTTATGTTGCAAGTGGCTTTATACTTTTGAAACAGGGGATATTTGGAAATCTTCTTATAAAAATGTATGTGAATCATTTTGTTTCCTGAAATAAAGAGAACAATGGTTTCCAAACACGCTGAATTCAATAAAGTTTATGGCAAGCCATGAAATACTCACCTTAACTCGGAAAGTTAGTTTTCATGGGTGGCTTTATACTTTTGAAACGCACTGTATATAGTTGAGGTCTTTTGGAATGCTTGTGTAAATTTCTCGTCCTACCCTTTCATGGTGTGTTGCTCAAAGCTGCTGTTACTACAGCGCAGTGATCATGAGGCCGTTCGGCACTGCAAATTTCAACCAACAAACTCACTATGTGAACTGTGTTGCTGTACAAGAAGGGAGACTGGACGACATTGGCAACTATCGCCCAATCTGCCTGCTGTCTGTAATCTACAAGCTATTCACTCGAACAGGATCGGCAGAATACTGGATGAAGGACAGCCATGCGAGCAAGCAGGGTTCCGAAGAGGGTTCAGCACGATCGACCATATCCACACGGTTACAAGACTCATTGAAGTTTCACGAGAGTACAAGATGCCGCTTTGTCTCACGTTCATCGACTTGAAGAAGGCCTTCGACTCTGTGGAGACAGAAGCGGTCATCGAAGCCTTGGGCAACCATACTCAGTACATCAAGATTCTTCGTGAGCTCTACAGCAACTTTACGACCAGAATCTCACCATTCTACAAGGAGGTCATCATCGACGTCAAGAGAGGGGTTCGACAGGGCGACACCATCTCGCCCAAACTCTTCAGCGCCGCTCTCGAGAACGTCATGCGTCAACTGGAATGGGAAGACATGGGAGTGAAGGTCGACGGCCGGCAACTACACCACCTTCGTTTTGCTGACGACATCGTTCTTATAACATCGAGCAAGCGGAGCGAATGCTGGCTGATTTCGACTGTGGTAAGGTCGGTCTACAGCTGAACCTAACGAAGACGATGTTTATGAGAAACGGATTGGTTCCTGATGCCCCATTCACGCTCAACGGAACGAACATCACCGAATGCTCCAGCTACGTGTACCTAGGTCGGGAAATCAATATGATGAACGACCTAGCTCCAGAGCTGAGCAGGAGGAAACGAGCGGCTTGGGGAGCGTTTAAGAACATCGAGGGAGTAGTGAAGAAGACGAAGAACATCCGGCTCCGTGCCCACCTCTTCGATTCCGCTGTCCTTCCTGCCCTAACCTACGCCTCAGAGACTTGGACTCTGCGCAGGCAGGACGAGCATGCGGTCAGCGTTATCCAACGCGCTGTCGAGAGGACGATGCTAGGAGTAACCCTATACACGCAAGTGCAGTTCCGAACTACGCCAACGATCGAAGATCAGGGACGCTGCCGTTTTCGCCAAGGAATCGAAGATAAGGTGGGCCGGACACGTCATGCGATTTTGCGATGACCGTTGGACCAGAGCGGTTACCGACTGGATCCCTCGGGACGTCAAACGAACACCTGGACGACCGCCGGCCCGATGGTCAGACTTCTTCACGAAAGCTCTGAACGAAAGGAATGAAGGACTTCGTGTCCCTCGAGCGAGGAGGATCCACTGGACAACTCTTGCACGCGACAGGGACGAATGGAGACGTTGCTGGCGCCCGCTCGAGCAAATCGATGATCAACGGGACGACAGGTGATACAGGTGGAATGATTATAGAGACGACGCAGTCATTGAGTTTGATTATACGCTAAGAGCTAACAAAAATTGACGTAACTTACGTCCTTCTTCGACTCTTTTTAAAACACCAGCCATGCATTTGAATTCTTTCATGGCAGTTAAGTCACATTTACGGCAATATATAATGGTTGCCAAAGGATACGATTTATTACAGAGCTAACAAATTCGGTAAAAGTGATGGTTTTTGAATGTTTCTATCGTGGGAACTTTCCGAGCCGTTCTTCTGTTTCAGCGGCATCCAAGGACTGAAAATGGGCGCCTTTACGACTTTGTCTTCGTAGTCATGGAGAAGGTGTGGGAACAGGGCCAAACGTCATGTTGGGAAAATTTTGCAACTGGGCGACGAGTTTCCTCCTCTGGAGGGGTCTTCAAGACAACTTCCTCCAACAATCCGTAGACATAGTTTTTCTACACAGCACAGCAACCGCAGGGGCAGATGGTCTCGGCAGTTGCCGGTGCTAAATAGACACTATGTCTCCTGCTACACGCACATATCTACTGCAGACGTTGATACCATTGCAGTACTAGGATGACCAGCTAACAGGCCTGGCCCAGGCCTCTCAGTTCGCCAATCACCTTATCAAAAGATCTATGTAATACTTGCACATGTTCGATCTTAATGCCCTAATAGCAATGAATTTGATGCGGCATTCAGGCAAGTTGTTCCCTCAGACATATGTATGGTGTCATTCAGAAGCGTAGGTCTTATTTGAGTAATGCATTGCATTTGCAGCAGCTCTAGTTCAGGCCTCGTTGCAGCAAGATGTGATGTACATAGTAACCTCACGGATTATACCGATTCGACGTGCCCCATCATTTCACTAAATGCCTCTCGACGAGCTTCTTTTGTACATTTTTGCTCGAACTCGCTCATTTGCCTAATCAATGGTTTTGCCCTCCTATCCTCCTATCCTTCTACCAGTTTAGCTCCGCACGCAACCGCGCGCATCACATGGTAGGCTTAGTGAAACTGGACAACTTGCTGAATATTAGGTCACGTGGCTGAGAAACTAACAGTAAGATGTTTGGAAGATGTGTCACATGAATTTCAAAGGCTGTCCAATTTTGCTGAAGATTGTAGCGTAATGCGCGCAGTAGCATGCGGAATGAAAATGGTACTTATCATGACTTCGTAAACATTTAGCATTGATATCGAGCTCGGATGATTTAGCGGTTTATAGAATTTCCACAATTGAAGAATCGGTGTGTAAGTGAAATATAACCAATCAATCAGCATCTAACCGAGCTATGATGGAAATTGGAAATATAATGGAAATTCGCTATTGGTCCAAGTCCAGATAGTTGAGCAGCTCAACTTTCTTTGCTTCTTTAGATGAAAGGGTAGGAATGGAACATATTCACGTGCTAGGGACCTGGTTTAGTTCAACTGAGTGCACGCTCAACTGTCGCTACTTTTATCAGTACAGTTGCCGCTCATACCACTTTCTGTCACCTACATTCAACCCTCGCCACCTTGATCGCTTGCCAGTGATAATTGCAACGAAGTTGGAGAGACCTGCATTCAAACGCTCTTATCATTCCTTGTCATTTGTTATCAGTTCATACTGTTCGCAATCGGTGTCCCGGTCCCAACCTCCAGGCAACGTGTAGGAGCTAATATTTACTGTCACCACGAAGGCTGCAACGAAATTAGCAGTACTCAAAATCCTAACTTCCTTATCAACCGTTATCGCTTGTTATCACTTCTGATCATCCGCTATCCGTGTTCCCGTCCCATCCCCTATACCACATGTGAGAGCCAAGGTTCCAATGTAACCGCAAGGGCCGCAACGAAACTGGTGGTATCCACACTTTGACGCCCCTTATCAGTTCTTATCAGTTGCTACCACATTCGTTCACTCAACTTCTTGGTCCCCGCCTCACCCCACATATCATACATGAGTGCAAACTCTCCACCATCAACGCGAACGGTGTAACGAAATTGGTGACATCAACATTTCGACGTCCGTTATCATCACTTCCCGCCACCCGTCATCAGTGTTCACCTCCGGCCCCCTATATATCCTAGAAGTTTGAGCGCTCTGGGTCCAAAGGGGGTGAAGTTATGAATTTCCGGTCAGACACACACACAACCGCTTAGCCGAATATATAGTAGGATCTTATGAACCGGTGTCGGTTAACTTGGTGTGTCGGTTTGTATGTCTGTATGTGTGTATGTATGTATGTATGTATGTGTGTCCGTCCGCAAAATGAAGTGAGTGAGAAGGAAGCTCATGGGATAAACAAACCGCTAACAAATCGGGTAGCTCGCAGGATTTCTATCAATGTTTTGCAATGGCATGATTGTGATAACACCCCAACGGCTATAAACACCTACTTAGCACACTTCCGGTCATTCCACAAGGTGCTGCAGTGGCAGCTGGAGAGCAGTGGGGATCAAGGGAGGATAAGATGAAGAGGAGGAACCCAAGATTTGCATGAAGGAAGGATCCGCCGGTTGCCGGGGGACCAATCGAAGAATGAAAATGTGTATATAACTCTTTCGACCCTAGCGGTAGCAATTGCCACCATCAAATTCAAAGGTCTGCATTACCTGGCGCAACAGCATATTCCTATTACTTCTGCTAGAGGTCGCTTCAGATAACCTTTTCCTTCCGAATTTTGCTTCGCACCCATCATTTCATGTTGCTACTAACATTACAAGTATTTGTGTTAAAGTAATCAATCATATCAATCATAGTAGTTCAATCTCTTCTGAAATAATTGATATATATTCATTTTGCTGTCAAAAACGTGAGGTGTAATATTGTGCCAGATAATAAGCTTTTTCGACATGAAGGAATTCTTCGACATAGTAAGCTAAAGCACCGAGCTGGGTCAATTTTCTCTACTTCCTAGCTTCTTATTTTGTGGCCGAGAAGCTTCCAAATGGTGTTATATATGTGTGCGCTCACAAGTAATGAACGATGGCATGAAGATTTTTCTTCTGTGGGAAAGGCTCAGGGCTCAACAGGTAAACAGGCATGCATACATGGAAATATAAACTTGCCCAGATTCACGCGTGCATTTATGTGTTTACTACTCGCTGATTCATTTGCGCTCAATCATATGTGCAACCAATCAATCGTTTGTATATCGCGGAATAGTACAATGATCATATGCAGCTGTAAACAAGTGAGTTCCGTGGATGAACTGCAAACACTTTTATCAGCCTTCCGAATTGGTCGTGCTTCGATGGCAATTGCCTCCACTCTTAATAATGCAGCTCCGAAGTACGCGGAAATACAGTGAGTCCATTAATATAAGGAGTAATTGGTCTTTTTAGAAACCATTTGAATTATGCATGGAATAAAAGGACGCAATCGCAAGATGCGGTGTATTTTCAAGGGTGTGTCCTAAGACGGGCAGGAACTCCGCGGAGAATGAAAATTGCTCGTGCACCTGGAGTCCCTCCCCGTTTGCCACTTGGTCTTGTTTATGAAAAAAAAGAAGCTTGACGCGCGACAGTTTCAGTAAATGCCATAGTGGTACGCTGACTTATCCAGAAAACCCTGCGACACTTCGAACAAAGTGTCTCGGGAAAGAACTAAACCCTTTTTAATTGTTTTCGCGTCTTCAAAGGTTTCAGTAGAAGCGTTCATGAAGCTTCGTGCAACGTTTTTCAGCTTAAAACTTCTCTGAAACTCGCATCTTTAGATCTGTTTTATTTTCCGAGCCTCTCTAATGCCACTCTGTTTGTGTATTTGCAAGCACTTGTGGTGTATTTAGGAAGTAGGCTCTTCAGCAGGCCATAGGGTCCCGTTGCTCTCAAGTTCTCGCGCCCGGAGATATTCGATAAGTAAAAAAAAGTGCTCCAGTCAGCTGTAGGCACCCTACTAAGATCGTCACTAGGGGGAGACGGTCAAGAGTCCCCCGCGACCGCCGCGCCTAAAACTAGGTCACCGCGCGCGACGTCGCCGGCGTTTTTGCAGTTTGAAACATGGCAATTGGCCAAGTTTAGGACCCGCCTCTCTAGACGATCGATACAACACTTTTTTGTTCCGTCTGTGTAGTCCCCATTTCTGCATTTGTTTTTGCTTAGTCCTAGCGAATTGCCACGTTCCAACTTGTAAGGACCGGTAGCCGCCGCGTGCGGTGACCTACTTTCGCTTGCGCGGCGACCTCAGGGGGACTCTTGTCTCGCATCCAGGGACAGGAGGAGGCGCCGCCGTCAAATAAGATGTACCGCCGCGGCAATGCACACACTGCGCTATACCCTACGCGCAAAACGTTTGAAAAATGGGTTAAAGGCTTGGAGCGTTTTGGCAAATATGGGTATGATCTCTCGGAGACGGAGGAACATTGTGCGAGCCAGGTGGAGGCCGAACATACAAAGGAGTGCATGAAACACCTTAACTGTGACACATAGTAAAGTACAGTGCAGTGAAAGACAAGGTGAGGTCTACAACTTGCGATTGGAAACCTCAAGAAGAATACTAGTGACCATTCACAGTCTTACTGAGGGGAAAGGTTGACTCCTGCGTTCCTAGCAAAATCAAGTTCCATCTCCAAGACTGTCATATCATATTTGCCGAAACGTTGTGTCACGTAGCAACTCACCATTCCCCATTTTAGACCCGTTGCACGTGAGGTACAGTGTGTGCATTGCCGCGTAGGTACATTTTATTTTATTATTTTTCATTTTTATGGCAGCCGCATCCTGTCCCTAGTGACGATCCTCACACACACGTGCAAGTCGCTCAAATGAGCTCCCCTGTGGCAATCTTACAAACTGACTGAGGGGATTGGCTGTTATTCTTTAACGAGTAATGAAGCAGTAACTGAGGAGATTTGCTGCTGTGCGTTTAATGAGCTAATTCTGCACAGTTAATAGTGACGCCGGTGCTATACAAGTAGGGTGGGCACGCCGCATTTTTTTGAACAGAAATGTATGTAAGTGGGACTGCTGCCCGCTACTATACTGTCACGAGAATCGGGGAATTCGTGAGCCAGGGGGAGTGTAGCCAATCTAGGGGGTGGGGGTGAGGGCAGTCACTTGACATGCGTGAAAAGCTGGGCGTGCCCACCCCACTTGTATAGAGCCGTGACGTTCCTCTTTCAGGGTTTCTGAACATCACTTGGGTAGTAACTGAGTCACTGATTACAACAAACCAGAACACAACCAATGTGCAACACACTACAACATTAGGAGAAATAATCTTGACCTCTTGGAGCAAGAAAGTAACACAGGAGATCCAAGATACTGGCAAGGAAATGGAGTGGAAAAGACACCACGGCACAATCTCAGATGCACTGCCAGGCAACAAAATGACAAATGAGTCACAGAAGCCATCCAGTCATAATTCAGCAAGCGTACCGTGACTATGACCCAAACGCATTCGCCACACAAATCGGTCGATACTGCACAATGTTCCTCCGTCTCCGAGAGATCATACCCATATTTGCCAAAACGCTCCAAGCCTTTGACCCCATTTTTCAAACGTTTTGCGCGTAGGGTATAGCGCAGTGTGTGCATTGCCGCGGCGGTACATCTTATTTGACGGCGGCGCCGCCTCCTGTCCTCTAGTGACGATCACCCTACTAATATATGTATACCAGTTTAGCTCCGCACGCATCCGCGCGCATCATATGGTGGGCTTCAGTGAAACTGGACAACTCTATAGAATATTAGGTCACATGGCTGAGAAAAATTATTGAGCTGATCACTGGCAAACGATAAAGGGAGCGAGTATTGATGGTGGGTGACAGGAAGGATAATGAGCGTCAACTATACTGATAAAAGTGGCGACAATTGAGTGCGCTCATTTGAATTGAACCAGGTTCTTAGCACGTGAATATGTTGCGATTCCCAACTTTCCACCCAAAAAAAGCAAAGGAACTCTAGCCGCTCAGCTATCTGAGAGGTAGTGAAGTGCCCACGTGACAATGAGTTCGTGGTAACTTTGTGATGGCTTCCAAACGAAGTCACCCTAAAATATGCGTAGAGCACCTCTAGAACCCCTCCGAAGATTCCCCGTCAGAATGGTCGAAGTGAGTTCGAACTCACTTGGAAGTGGGGGGATGACATCACGTGCTAGTAAGAGGATTAGCAGGGTGGTCATCCATAAACTAACATCGATGGCGGCAGAGAAAAGGAAATAGTGCGCGCGCGGTGGAGGGCGCAAACATGCTGCCACTTCATCTCTAAAAAGTCCTCCGGAGGACTTTTTAGAGATGGCCATCTCCAAACAGCCAGGCTGTGTGGGTCAAAGCAGTAAGTTGAAAAGGGAAAGGGAAGCAACTTGCATTGATTCGTCAATGGTGTAGCGCCTGCGGTCCACGTTGGTGTTGGATCGGTCACGGGATCGATACTACTAGATGTCAAAATCTTTGCAACTTTTGTGGGTTATTGCCTTTTCTCTACAACTCTTTCACCGTCGATAAGAAGGGCTCCATAGTGCAGTGGTAGCGATGCCGCTCATGGGACGGTGCACCGAAGGTTCAAACCCGTGTGTGACGCGACTTTTGCAAGCAACGTGGTGGATGCTCACCACTTCACCTATGGCAAATTGCCATTGGCTCAATGGGGACGTTCCACGCTGCCGCTGGCAAGGTTGCTGGATCAACACCGCTTGAGTCTAAGATTTGCAAACAACATCCATTGCATACCTTTCATCAACATCTCTTCCAGTGGTGTGGTCGAGTGATCCCTGGTGCAGTGGCAAAAACCCGGCTATGAGCCTACCATCCAGGGCTCAAGTCCGAGAGGATGCAAGTTTTGCAGGTCGTGTGGCGAGGCTGGCGGTTTCAACTAGGGTCATGTCCACGTTTCCACGCTCTCTATTCCTCGCCAATGGGTGTAAATCACCACATTTGATTGTCAGTCTAGGGCCCTGGCTATATCAAGTGCCCTAGACTGACATCAATAGAATTTCCATGAGAGTTAGGCTAGATGCTGCTTGATTCTTTCATGCGTCACTCATACACCTATGCCCTAATTGTGGAAATTCTATAGACCGCTAAATCATCCGAGCTCGATATCAATGCTAAATGTTTACGAAGTCATGATAAGTACCAGCTTCATTCCGCATGCTACTGCGCGCATTACGCGACAATCTTCAGCAAAATTGGACAACCTTTGAATTCATGTGACACATCTTCCAAACATCTTACTATTAGTTTCTCAGCCACGTGACCTAATATTCTGCAAGTTGTCCAGTTTCACTGAATCCCACATGTGATGCGCGCGGTCGCGTGCGGAGCTAAACTGGTGGATGATGAGCGTCTACATAATTTTTCCGAGGAGTAACCGTTGCTACCAGTCATGGATCAGAAACAGCGCTAAAGCGCACCCATTAACTGTTATCGTGGATCCCCACGATCTTGCTTATAGGGCATCATGTTCGAAATGAGTATCACATGGGTTGCGCCAAACCGGGGAGACGCCTTAACAAAAGCAGAGCTTCGTGGAGGAGGATTTCTGTGTTCTGGTTTGATACCGAAAGGGTACTATTGCCTACCCAGACGCATATCTGCATGTACCAAAATATTACTTATCGGAAGATCGTGGATTCCGATTGCAAAACGTTTCTATGCTTCACATACCTACATGCTCGTTCGACATCGACGCTAGTGAATAATATCTAATGTACTAAAGCGTTATCTGAATGCCGAAAATTCCGATTATTGAGGAAAAATGGGAGATTGCTTCTTTTAAAGACGTCAGATACTAAAGTAAGAGAGCTGTGAACTGCTCGGAAAAGGGGAACGTCGTCTAATTGCTGATGGTGATAATTTTACCGATTGAGCCTTCCCAAGTAAAGAAGGTGCAATAAGATTTTCGAGTCGAAGAGTCGGAGGACTTTTTGAACAAGCAATACTTGAATCGAGACATTTTTCAAGGAGAAAGGTCGTCTACAAGTCAGATCCTGCTCACCAGGGTCAGCCTACGCTGTACTTACGAAATCTTCGAGATAAAGGAGATTATAGGTGAGATGTTTATGGATGTCCCCGACTTTTGTGATATTGCAAAATGAAAAAAATTTTGTCATCATCACTGCGAGTGCATTGTTATATAAGGCTTTTTGAGGATTTGCGACGTGGAGCTGCGCGTGAAAGCAATGCGAATACGAATACATTCGGCTGTCATCGCAGCGCATAGCGCTAAAATAGCTAATGTGAGTATACTTTCACGATGTTGCCTTTACACTTCAGCAGTGCCCATTAGGCTGGTGTCGGACTTCGCTACTAGAACGATCCGCTAACGAGTCTATGGGTTGCAAAGCCTATAAAAGTTAATGTGTATGTTGCCCCAAACAACGCTGATGGAATTGAAACGGAACTTCCCATGCCCATCCTGTACTTCACTCACGTTTCATTGTTCTTAAAGAAGTCGCAAAGTGTATTATTGATCTGATCAGCACAAAAGAAAACTGTTCCTTGTCGCGGAATTCAGGGTCTTTGAAAAACTAGGGAAGAGTGACGATATCATATGGTATCAACTACTCGCTGTTATAGCTTGTCGCCGAAAGTCATGAATCACTAAAAATTGACATGAGTGATTTCAAGTTAGAATCTGTGAACAAAGTTGTGGATTGGTTATACAATGGAGAGGTTTGCTTTCGAATGCTTTTAGAAGTGATTAGATATTTTTGGGGGTACATTCCACGACAAGCCAATGGAGCCACCCACTATCTGAGTTAGTTTATGCGCTACCGGACTGTAAGTATGACAAAAATCTAACATCAGTACGCAACGACGGGCTATCGTAACCCTAGGCCCTCAAAAAATCTGCGAGCCCGTCGCAGTCACATGCGCAACGAGTTCATCGTGATTGAATCTTCACAATTTTCAATTTAGTACCAGCTGCAACCTCATTCATACCTTTTGATTGTTCTTTTCTAATCTATTGCATCCTTCACTTCCCACGCCTATCAAGCTGGTACTATCATCATTGCCGACTGATGCAGGCTTGTGCTGTGGGTAGATTCTGGGTTTAAACGTGTTTGGCGTTAGCGGCATGACTCAATTCGTGTGCTTTCGAAGTTACACTCGAAATATGTTACCACGCGATCTTAATGCTATGGAAGTTCCTGCTTGTCTCCTAATTATTATACAACACAATTAGAAGCAGTTCCCGATCCACTTGATTGGCAGACCTCCGATTTTCGTGGTATTCTATTTTCACCACTCCTCTTATCCATAGGCTCATTTTAGGGCATCGTTTAGTCTTTAGTCATTATTGAGTTTTTGTTTTTCTATTTTTTTCTTGTGTTGCTTTATAATTGTAAAATTATCTCACTCGGTCAACCTCTCCAGCCTAGTATTGTCACGGATCAGCGCGTTCACTACGCATAAATAAATAAATAAATAAACAAAGGAAACTAAGACTACTTTGCACAAAAAATGCATAAGAGCTGAAACCATATCGTATGGATCGTACATAGCGTGATTGAGATCATCTCTAAGTAGCATGGTTAACAAACAACTAATCTTGATTTAGAAGAAGACGCTCGGTGCTGCCCAATAGGAATCCGAAGCGACGATGTTGAGCTCGTAATAACTTCGTTCACGGCGCGCTCTCATCTTTGACGGCGCCAGGCTTACGGTAGCCCGTTAGTTGCGTACCGAACTTAGATTATTGCGGTTGCACGGCAGGGTGAACTACTTAGAACAGCCAAGAAAAGGCGTTTTAGTTTCAGTCAGCTTTTAGCCGACTGTTTCCTCCTACTACTAGAAAGCTTCCACGTAGCGAATAGACCGTGAATAATTACGGAAAGACAGGAAGGAGTCTTTGCGGCGCATTGCTTCAGGCGGGGAGAGAATGCTCGCATTCTTCTCATGCATTCCAACTAGCAACTGTGAGGGCCCCCTCCAAGATGTACGGCTGTCGTATGGTTTTTCGGAATTCAGCCCTCATCCTCAGCATTTGATTTTGATTTCGGTTCTGGTTTTGGTCGGCTGCCGCGGAATGCATCTTTTAAGTAAACACACGGATTGCACCAGGTTTAATAATGAGGGTATTTTAAGGTGGAAATGAACATAGAGAATATCGTATACGATCTATCTGCAACGAGTCACCTCGGAGTGTTGGCCCTCCACAGGCAGCTTGAACAATCTGTCATATGTTTGGCTAACTCTCCAAAAACTCGGATAGAAGCTGTCAACATTGTGACCAATCCAGTTACTGGAGTAAGTGAAGTTTCAACTAATCACAGTGAAGTGGTAAAGGGTCATTAGAAAGCATTAAAGGAGGAATTCACGATTAGAATGAAGGTCGAAGAAAGGGAAACTGACCTAGTTGAGGGACCCACGGACCTCCTGAGGGTGCGAACTGACGCGCAATTCGCATGGAAAAATTTGACCTCGGCGACCTATCATGCCTCAAAGCTGGCGGGTCCGGCGATCTCCGCCCACCGATCATCTGATCACTCGCCGTAGTTCAATACGTGGCGAGTGATTAGATAGCTGAGAGAGCGTAGTGTTGAAGAGGGCACAGCGATGAGAGTCGCATCAATGCTCAAATCAACGGGCAAGGAAGGGGTCCCATTTCTCGGGTTCTGGGCCGTTTCTCATGGTTCTTCCTTCTTTCGTGTACCACTCACCATCCCTAGGTTAATTTGAAATGGGTTGCTTTTTCATCGTGAATTCGTCCTTTAAGGAAGTTGTTAGAAAGTTGAGACAGGAATCTCCAGCAATAATTTTATATCAATGGCTGGAACCTTGCGTAAAACCTAACGTCTAACCGCCTCTGCCTTGCGGTTTCGTACCTAGAAGTCGGTAGTCGGTGGGCTGGCCGACCTCTCTATCTGTTACAAGCTACTCTTTCACAGCACTGATCCTAGCCTTGGCTAATTCTTCATTGTTTACTATCTATAGTATGAGTATCATGTAAAGATCGACATAGCCGCGATATTTGTTGGTAAAAAGTGGTATATTAACGACTGCTCATCTGCTCAGACAACAGTGTAGATGAGAATGTCGCTACTCTTGATCTCAAAATTGCTAGAACTTCCACTAGAACATATTTCCACGCAAGGTACCAGTCACGTGAGGCATGAGATCTGCGTCTAATACTTATACTGTATGAAAAGCGGGATACAATGTGAACATCATTGTATAGAAATAAGCGCTGTATAAGCCCGAATAATGCCTATCATATCGTAGATGACCGAAGAAGCGAAGGATGTTATTTTGAGAATCATCTACCACAATCGTGCTGCTATAACGGCTAATGAAATAATGGTAAGCATGGTGAATCCTTCTTTGATATGATTGCATAAAAATCAATCTTTAACTGTAAAATTCAATGTTGCCAAGCATGAGACCGAGTGTCTCCTCTCCTTATCCACTT
>MU869417.1:36189-51583 GCA_036418205.1 Ostertagia ostertagi | reverse complement strand
TTAATGACAGATAAAATAGACATAATAATGTATGGTTCCTCCTTTATCAAGGGCAACATTGAATAGTCTCCGTGGCCTACCGGAATTGAGATTCCAAGGCAGATCACCATCGATTCACTTCCGTGTTCAAGGGTTGCTTGTACACGCTCTTGTGTAGTTTTTTACTGGTGACGAAGATGCTCCCTAGATATTCTACTAAAATACGACTAGAACTTCAGAATAATCTGTTCAGTTCATCTGGTTTCGAGAGAAATGCTGCTTCTGGTTGAAGTGACCTACATGGGTACCTGTGCTGTTCTGTATGACTACGTAGGCTAGCCGACTTCATCAGCTCAAGGAAGAGGTCAGATGTCCTCGCAAGGCTCTATGCTAATCTTTGGAGTCCATTATGCAGTTCATGGAAGCGAAATTTTGACACAACATCATTACAAAAAGCACCCACACCTTTCACATCTCCTTAACTAAAATTGCAAGCGCTGAAGTGAATCGGCCACCTTCGCAAGTCACTTCAAAAGTGTTTATATCCGCAGGATCTGTTTGTATAAACCAGTTTTGTCCGAAAAATACCAACTTTACTGGAAATTATCTTGCTGTGTGGTGCGATTGTGGCGCAGGCTCAACTTTGTTCAATCTCTCTCTAAGTTCAACTTTACGGGTTGAAGTTGTGCCACCTTGCAATGGCCAGTGAGCCTTCGGACCATCTTTGTTGCTTTCCTGGTAATGTTGCTGCATCATTTCACCGCTCTCCAGTTCATATTTTTCAAGATAGAAACATTAAATTAGGCACGACGCCGATTTCAAGCGGAAATACTGTTTGGGACAGCCCTCATAACTCTTCTCTAATCATTTATAGAAACCTTTTTGTGGATGTTCAAAATTTGTAGAATATCTGGAGACGTAGGAGCTTTTCAATTATCCATGAGCAGTGCTAATGACTGTCCGAAATGCTTTGGAAAGACTCGCGAACCGTGCCAAGCACCATGAAATGCATAAACTTTACCTTTTCTTCAAAAGGCGAGTACGAAACATT
This sequence comes from Ostertagia ostertagi, assembly GCA_036418205.1. Classification (NCBI taxonomy): domain Eukaryota; kingdom Metazoa; phylum Nematoda; class Chromadorea; order Rhabditida; family Trichostrongylidae; genus Ostertagia; species Ostertagia ostertagi. Next base: position 50,553 of record MU869417.1, on the reverse strand, counting down.
CCATAAATTTAGCTACTGGGTGTGTTTGTAACAAACATTCAATTTCACAGGCAGGTTGGTTGTTTCCGATAATGTAGTATTTTTTCACAGGGTGACCTTATATTATGAAACGGTGCAAAAATCGAAAAATAATTACAAAAAGGTAAAAGAAAAGCTTCTCCCGCCGAGAAATCTGCAGTCCGGTATTTTTCCATGTGAGGAACATGCTGCAATACTACAAAAGGACACTCTCTCTGCTTGTCCTGGAAATCCAAAATTTTAGGGTGACCTTATAATTATGAAACGCACTAAATTCTTCTAACTCTGTCTCCCTCTAATGATACGTGGCACACTGAGCTAGTCAGCGATCAGATTGGTCGTCTCCCCTAACATGAGCTTGTTCCTAATCGTAAGCTTGGTTTTGCTCGCTACAGTATCCCACTCAAAGAACGCAGATGTCGATATACGCTCTGAACACATCACCTTGTATTTGACGAGCACATCCTTCAATGAAGAGATGATTTCTCGCTCCTTTTCTTCTTCATTTATTGGCTTCGAGCTATTCACCTTGACCACAGCAACAACTACTTCGCCGAGATCCTTGTGTGGTACACCTACCAGTTAATGGATGTTTTGTACCGAAGACAGAAAATATTGTAGTAAAATATCAGCACCAATGATAGCCGATTCTCCGATATCCGGAAGTCTATCGATACGATCCTCGATTTCCTTGGCATAGACATTGAATCCGCCAGTAATAATGAGGTCCTTGCCACGACCGAGTATGTGCAGGAAACCTAACCAATTCCAATCTTGTTAGTTTCTCTTGTAACGATCAATAAGCACTAATTAATATAAACAAATATTAGGCTCTCATAAGTAGTGTAGTGTAGTTTTTATTCGAGAAAACATTTTCTGCGAAAGTTCCATGATTTCATATCAGTTATACATCATTCAAAAGGAATTGTCTGTTTCACAAGAAGCTATATCTCGCTTCCACATTCGGTGCAGAGCTTTTTCAAACTTAGACTGCAACTTGGGAAGTTCATCGACGAAAATTACCTAAACCGACAACCAGCTATAACTCTATTTTCTCCTAGGATAAATCAATAATGTACCGTCTACTTATGCAGGACCTCTTCTATACGTGTCACTGCTAGGTTGTCGAAAGAGCTCTGTCGTACTTCTTTTCAAATTGGTTTTTCTGGCTGATCGATAAGCCATAGCCTACTTTTGAACTGAGATTATTCCTCTGATCAACCATTGTTTTTTATTAATGGGAATAATCGAGGAGCGAGCACCTTTTCTGTCATCAATCTATATGTTTTTTTCATTTCTTCGCTGATAGGTTCGAATTTTGAGCCTGCGCGATTAAGTGCTCGTCCAGGAAAAATAACCAGAAATATTCCAATAAAAATGTCCTCGCGAAGACGAGGAGAGAATCAACCAGGCATATATTCCCGACTCACTTAGTCATGACTTGTTCTTAACATTGCACTAGTTTTTCAATGTCTCGGCTGTAAAAATTTTGGGCTAGATTCAAGTGATGGTGCTTGACCGTCGAGTTCTGGTTGAAAAACCAGGTCTGGAAATGGAACGACGCGACTTGTTGGGAAACCTAATAGTGTAATGTTCAGAAGAGGTCATGTATAAGTAGAGGGTACATCATTGATTGATTTCTCCCAAGGGAAGATAAAGTTAGAGATAGTTGTCGGTTTGGTCAATTTTTCGGCGGGACCTCCCATTTCGCAGGCCAAAAATTAAAGATTCTTGCACGAATGTGGTAGCGAAACATAGCATTTTGTAGAGCAGACCATTCTTTTCCAAACGGTATAGAATTGATATGAAATCACGGAGCATTCTTAGAAAACTTCTTGTTTGAATAAAAATACACTACTTATGGGACAACCTTACACAAGACTTGCACTACAAATTCCATTTTTTCATTACCTTACTACAAGGCGAAAACTTTGTGGATAGCCTCAATACTACCGCCAAGACTCCTTGAGTGTTAAATTCTTCACGACACTAGTCAACCCGTTTCGTTCACTCATTCACTCATCCCTTCCTTCCCTCCCCCCTCATTCTAATACATCATTCTTTTTCTTAAACCAGGACTGACGGGGAAGACCCTTGTGAGGCCGGTGTCAGACTTTGCGAATCCAGTGCTTGATACGAGCGTTGCACCAGCGAATCGAGCTGTGTACCAGCGGATCGAAGCTGTGTACCAGCGGATCGAACGATGTACCAGCGACTCGACACTGTTTGAAAGTGGCGGACTCCCTCTCGTTTGCACGTTGACTCTCGCCACTTTCCCGAGCTCTCATGCCCTCTCACTCTCTCATGCCCTCGTGAGCCCAAGAAAGTGGTGAGATCCAACGTTCAAAGAGATCCCGCCACTTTCAAACAGTGTTGAGTCGCTGGTACATCGTTCGATCCGCTGGTACACAGCTCGATTCGCTGGTGCAACGCTCGTATCCAGCGATTCGCTAGCGAACTGCAAGATTCGCAAAGTCTGACACCGGCCCGAGAGATCATTTCTTAGCATTATGTCTACCATATCTAACCCTTATCCTTCATTGGCCCTCAGACACAAGAGGACTCATAACTGAGTGAGTACTGGAACATCCTAATGATTCCTATGATTTGCTATTATTACAGCGTCTGCGCTGTTCCCGAACAAAAGCAAAAAAAGAACTGTTCAGAGAAGTGTTACCTACCATCTTCATCGACAGCACCCAAGTCACCGGTGATGAAGTACTTATCAGCAGTGAACTCCTGAGCAGTTTTCGTTGGATTTTTCCAATAACCAGCAAAAAGCGATGAGCCCTGTATTTCGATTCCACCAGCTTTATTTATCCGGAGCTTGAATAGTATTAGTAAGCTATTTTTAGCAACAAACTCTATATCAGGGTAAACACACCTTCGTATCTCCGACCGGTTTTCCAACACTCCCAGGTCTACGATCGTCGTATGGATGTGAACAGATGACTTGGGCTTAATAATGGTGGTTAGACGAATGAATAGCAAAAAACAATCACTATCGAAGGCAGGAAGTTAAAGAATGATTCCAGGATAAGGACGATGGTCAAAAGGGGGGACTTACATAGTGGAAAAGGCGGACCTCCTAATGGTGCACGACACGCAATTCGCAACGAAGGATATGCCCTAGGTGATCTAGCATGGCCTACCCCACGGTTTAGTTGGCGCACTATTGGCCGGTACGCCCTTTCTCACGTCGTCTCGTGTCTGATTCTCTAGCCGTTAGCAGAGAGAGCGTTAGCGTTGAAGAGGGCAGCACCGATGAGAGTCGCATCAATGCGCAAATCAACGGGCAAGGAAGGGGTCCCATTTCTCGGGTTCTAGGCCATTTTTCTCGGTTTTTTCTTCTTTTGTACATCACTGACCATCTCTAACTTAATTTCCAATGGGCTACCTTTTCATCGCAAAGTCCGCCTCTAGGACAAACAGCATTTCCTCTATAGAATGGTGGCAGGGCAGATGCTCTCAGGACGCAATGGCAACCGAACTATCGAGCGGTGACCCATACGGCTAAGGGCTACCTGTGGTCTTGGTTTGAAAAACATCCTTGAACCAATGGAAACAATGGCTTAGGCATTAGCCGTCACAAAGCCCTTAGGTGTACAACGTTCCTAACCGAAGTGTACAGCAAAAGTAAACAACGAGGATGTACTCTAAATATCTCAGTTGAAGCTGAGAGTGCGATGGGAAACAGTCTAAACGGTTAACCGCAGAAATATGGTGACAAAATATATTTGCCCATTTTCAACAAGAATTCAAAACTAATACAACGTTTAACGATTTCTTGAAAAACGAGGAAAATTCATACTTAGTCGTTTTGGTAGCCCCTGACATGACCTCCGAATGTAGGTTGCACGAAACCTCAACTACTTCTCGAATATCATCTGACGACATTCTATTTCAATCTTTTCAAAGAAAGCTTAAAGTGCTGAGTTCAAATTAGAGAGATTGCTGCTCTATGCTCATCAGATATAAGTTGGGCTAATTGGCTTGGCGTCAAATTGGCACCAAATTCGATCTGTGCGCCGGCACAGTGTTATGCTTGCAAGTTGAGGATTGAAGATCCGCTCAACCGCGAACACTCCCCTTCTTCGAGTAAGTACCGTTCGTAGTGCATGCTAAGCCTTCCATAAGTTTCACCATGTTACTCTACCAGTATCCGCGTGCCGTTTGACTTCCCTACCCGCTTCGTCTTTCCTATGTGTCTGTGTCTGCGTCGTCGTCGTGCGTCTTTCGTTTCCTATCAACGAGTGTGCCCTGCTTCTCGGTCAGAAAAACGACCTGATTCATCGTTGGAGCACGACTACGGATTTTCGCAAAACTTAGACAGCCAGCAAGTGAGGACTAGAACTGCCGTTAAATTCGAAGCTATCAGCAGAAAGAAGAGCATGAAAACGAGACACCCGACAATTATAGCCAAGACCTATAAAGAATCTGACCTAGCAGCGAAGAATCCTGTTCACTGTTGCATAACTGTGCTCCCAAGGCTCATCCTTGTCACCATATCCCTGCCATGCCTTATTTCAGTCAACTTCTCTCAGATAAATTGGTAATGTTAAGGCAATGCAGGTTGTAGAAGGGTTAGGAAGGGAAGTGGGGAGCTCGTACGGCAGTGGCGAAAAAAAGAACGGGGAATTCGTCAAGAAATGATAAGCAAGACCCCTTCGTGTGGCCGTTGATTTTCGCTCACAGACTAAGCCAAGATGGAGGACGAGTTTGCTGACACGTTTGATGACACCGTGCCAATCCATGCTCCTACGAGTTGCTTCAGTTGTGCCGCTGCTGGCAATGTCCAAATAACCATCTAAACTAGTGGGTGCAATGCTTTCGGAGTGAGCGGTTGTCAAGTACTGCTCAGCAGCCAGCGCACCGTCCGTCATGAAAGCACTACAGGGGGGGGGGCAATAAAAAAGACATTTTGTCTCCACTTTCAGATGGATTTAATCACACTTTGCTCAATTCAAACCGAATGGTCCCAACTTAGTATTGAAGAGCGCATTTCATTCTATAAGAAAATCTTCATAGTGGCCACCTACGTGGACGGCATCAGAAAATTTGCCCCGGAAACATGGTGCACTGGTCGAGCTCAATGGGGTCTTCGAAGGATCGTGTACCATAACGACCTTACTAAAAAGCTAGTTTTGAGGGGATTTGTGTAGTGCGAGCTAGTGCCGAGCTTTGCTGAGCAACTCCGTCAACGACGGCAATCCCTGGGAAGAAAAAAGGGCCGAAGTGCTACACGAGCTGTCTTTTTTCTGTCTTTTTTCTGTCTTTTTACAACCATTGGGGTGAGATTTAATAAGCCGGAAAACTGTTGTCGAAATTGCCGTCCATGAAGTGTCCAAAACGACCTGCGAACACAACAGCTGAAGGTCACTACTGTCACTCTCTAGCTTGATTGAAGCCATTTTGGAAGCAGTGCCCATCGATTACAAAGGGAATGCTCATCTTGGAGGAAAGACGGATTCAAGATAACTTTTGAAAATGAAATTGTCCAAGAAGTCGAAGCTACAGCATTGGTTTACTAACCAAAAAAAAGAGAAGCATAAAGTTTCGATTACTGTAAAAGGCGGTAGAGTTATAGACGTAACAGGCCCTCAAATGCATAGCTGATCAAGTCAATGTCCTGCAGCTATACTTCTGCGTAGTAGTAGAGGTAAGCAAAGCGAATCGTCATCTGTTTTTCACTTCCCAATCTAAATCCCTACTCATAGCGCACAGATCACAACATGAGTTCAACGGTCATCGTATAGTGCTGAAGTTCGATAAATTCGAGTACAGTGATTTGCTCATGATTCACTCAACCCAGCTGATTGGCAAACAGTATAAGGGCTACCTTCAGTCATGCCATAGCGCTCCAAAATGGCATGTCCTGTTCTGGATTTGAATTCTTCCCACACAGGAGTTGACAGCGGTGCACTACCACTGACGAAAAGGCGTAACTGCTGCAGTAGACTACCATTGAAGCTTGGAGACGACAGAAGCCGACTGTAAAAGAGGAGTACTCTTCGTTGTTCTAATATAAACTTAATTGAGGATGTAGTTCCAACATAAAAAATCGAGTTTGAAGAATTACAGAGGTGCGGGACTTTTGGCTCGTCCGGGCTGGCACGCGGCGAATTGCGCGGCGGCATGCGCGGCGATCCGGACGAGGACAAGGCTTCGCGGGTTCTGCAGTGGAATTCAACACGTCAAAGCGTGTGCAGATTGCTGATAAACTCCGCATGGTTCTGCGGTTTGAGAAAACTTTCCACAGGCGGAGATTTGAATGCAGCGGTGTCGGTGAGGAAATTAAGGACTAACAGATGAGAGAGAACCTTCATAAAAAAAGTCGCTACGATCACCAATGCGAATAAAAACACTGAAATTAGGATTTTTTACCGAATATAGTTATTCAGTGCCAACTATATATGCTTGCCGATCGCGGCGCTCATGCTCCTAGGGGAACATTCAAAATAGGGCCGATGGTAGGTGACACTAGGACTAAGCCCAGGAGAGGGAGAAACGCCAGGGAGAACACAATTGCTCACATCTTTCCCCAGAATCCCTTCCCCTCCTTGAGGCTCAATTCCATGCACAGTAATTGGCTCACTCACTGAATGTCCCCAACAACCCCCCCCCCAAGGACATGAGCGCCCTTATCGCTATGTTCCTTCTCATCTTTTCCAACTGAAGTTTCCTTACCATCATCGCTATCCTCAAATCTCCACGCGCGAATCGCAGAACCTTGCGGATTTTATCCGCGATCTGCACACGCTTTGACGTGTTGAATTCCACTGCAGAAGCCCGCGAAGACTTGCCTCGTCCGGATCGCCGCGCAGCCCGCCGCGCGATTTGCCGCGTGTCAGCCCGGACGAGCCAAAAGTCCGTCGCCCGAATTACAGAGCACGACTTGGACCTAACCACATGAAAGTGATTTACTCATTTAGAAATTTTGTGCACACTGGCTCACAGTATTTCCTCTGCCTCCTAATCTATTGACTATTCTTCAAACCGAGTTAAAAAGATTCCATCACAGATCTGAGCAGGAAAATCATCACAAAGCTGAAAAACAATTGTTGCATTGCTTACAGCAATTCAAACACTGTTTGCATTGCTTACATTTAGCACTACAAAAAGTATAGCTGCAGAGAGTGACTTGACCAGCTATCGTTTGATAGCATATCCCATTCATAAGCCACTGCATTCTCCGGTCAGGTGAAGGTGTATCCCTACCCTTTTTCTAAGAGAAAAGCAGAGCTATCTCTTTGATTGCTTGTAGACCGTTGACTTACACGTCATTCCGAATAAACCGATTTCTTGAGTGAACACCACTTTTTGGCGAAGACTCCTCAGATAAAACAAGATTGAGTTTCGAAATCAGGATAATACTTCACTATGTTATATGGTAAGTATGCAAGCCGGCCAAAAATGAAAATTTAGCTTCATTATAAACTGCTTGTAGTAGGCCAACGGAATATTGAGAGGTTGATCATTAATGTGCCTCTTCCTTGCATGCAGAAGTGATATACGGGCAAATGACACTGTTTCCTATGCGCACGGTTACGGGCTCAAATCCTCGGTCGTACCCCATCTAGAGTTTCCATATTTTCAGCCTCGGTTAATTGGTACCTGACTGGTCTGGGGGATAAAATACTGACCTGTTAATCGGCTGGCCTCCGCTAGTCATTGTATAGGCCAAACATTCAAAATGCCACTACGATTTCAAATGGAAGTATGTAGAAGGTGTGGCGCATTACAAAAAAGGATTGATTAACCCCCAAAGTTTTATGTTTTTTATATGTTCTTGGTCTCCTATCCCATGGATGAGCTCCGCTAAGCGGAGCGTGGCGCAACGAATTTGTGCTGCGATAAAGCAGTAGCAGTAGTCTGCGATTATAGCAGTAAGTATGAAACCCTCTAAAGACCAATTTCTTGACTTTTGAACCATATAGCAAAAAGAGTTTCAAAATCGCTACCTGATCGGTGACTTTTCATCTACGTAGATCCTGAAACAGCCCGGACGATAACATAAAGTTGTGCAACATTCACCAATAACTGCCTCACTATTTCGAAGTTGATTTGATTTAAAACCTGATCTGGCTTGGAACTTGTCCCTAGGGCTAGTTGCACCTCTTAGAACAAAAAGCACGCTTGTTTTTCACGGAGCATGTGCTATGTGTGTTAGGTGTGGTAGACGCGAATAAACTGCGACTAAATTTTTTTAGGAACTGTTTGCACTATATGTATAAAAGCGTTGATGAGGTATCCCTCTCAGAAGCTTTGTTGTTAAGTTGCTCAAAATAGGAAGTAAAAAATAAGCAAAGACTTAATCCCAAGATCTTCCACAAGTCCGGCACTACAGCAGAGCCACAATTTCCACGCGCCTCACCCGGCTACTTACCAGGAAGGTCTTTCAGGGCGTGACAAGCTTTTTGAAAACGGTCTTTTGCATGATATAGGGGCAGATGCGGGGACCACAGAACCATGTTTAATTTTTCCTGAACGGCCCTCTGAATACCAGAAAAGGGGTCCCTAGTTCGATTCCTCTTGGTGACAAATTTTTGCATTTCGAGTTGACGTTCCAAAATTCGCGCAAAATGGAGTTCTGATTGTTCTGGTTGGTTCTAACTCCATTTTGCGCGAATTTTGGCACGTCAACTCGAAATGCAAAAATTTGTCACCACGAGGAATCGAACTAGGGACCTCCTTTTCTGGTATTCAGAGGGCCGTTCAGGAAAAATTAAACATGGTTCTGTGGTTCCCGCATCTGCCCCTATATCATGCAAAAGACCGTTTTCAAAAAGCTTGTCACGCCCTGAAAGACCTTCCTGGTAAGAGTTTGTGGAAGTTAGCAAAGAACAGGTGCCCATCTGAACTATCTTCGTTTTCCCGTAAGCGCCGTTCAGTAGGCAAGGAGGACATATTCGAGATCAACGTTCCACGACGCATACAGTTGCACAAATGTCATCTCGGATGGTTAGTTATGGCGACTTGGAACCCTTCGCTTTTTGTGTGGTCGAAGGGCTAGTACTACAGCAGTATGACAGCAGGATCAGGACCTGTAGGGAAACCAACTCAGAGGTCACTTATTAGACACTATCACTGGCTAGCAGAGAAAAAAAACTAACTGGAAGGCAAGCTCAGAGATAATTGGGTGTGTGAAGAGCGTTCAAAATCAAGCTGGAGGTAGGGAGAAATCCAGAAAAGAAAGGAAAAGAAACCTCTGATTAGACCCCAAGCAAGGCCTCCCCCTCTCGTTCAGCTACTTTCACCTTAGGATGGAGAAATGGAGTCTTCGGACGAGTTTCACAAACGGCTAGCTCGGCGGCAGAGCCAATTGTTGGCCCCATGCGTTTGCAATCTATTATATATGATCGTACAATTCCGGCGCATATGATGAAGATCTGCGAGATTTCTTTTTTTCTTACATTCTTCTTTTTTATTCTTTTTTTTTGATTATATTGGCTTTTTTATATTCTACCTTCCTTCCGACAATATGCCCTCTTCCAATGGTCTCCCACAAATGGGTCGCAAGGGTGTGGGTCGCTAATAGAGGAAACGTTTCCATCGCATTTCGCAGGGCAAAACTTTTGTCTGCGGCAACCCTAGGTCCATTCACGATCAGAGGTGGACCTGGGTTCAGCAGCGAAATTGTTCCACGCTGTGAAAAGCGATAAAGTAGCTCGTTGTTCGAGCGATGAACAACCGGGTCCAACGACCATTCACACTAGGGAAGCGAGGAGGGAAGCCGCAATGCTAACGCTGCCACAACCGTAGCGCGCCTCCTCGCAGCGCCAGCGTGGCAGCTGACAGCGGGAGGTGGGGCTTGCGGACAAAGGTGTGAGTTGCGGGTCGAGCGAGCTTCTTAGCGCCTTTGTCGCGCACTTTCAAGCCGCAAAAGGGGCGCGACATCAACGCTTGTCCGCCTGTCTACTACGATCGGGATGGAACAGGTGAGCGTGCATAATCGGAATAATGCCTTTAAATATTAGACAGTAATTGCAAGGCATTGTAAAGACCCAATTCGCACAAAAATAATTTCTCACATTCCATGGAGCTGACGTATGGTATGCGCAAGAGAATGAACAAAGGCGGATTCTCAGACAAGGATTTCGATAAAGATAGAGATGGAGTACCGATGGGAATGAAAGCAAAACTGCAAAGAGGTGCAGCAGAGAAGAAAAATAAGGGCAGCGTTTCAAAACCAACAAAACGAGCCCTTGTCCTATCCCTTAAGTTCGGTGAGTACGTGCTTGCGTCATCAGAGTGAAGACTGTGTTTCGCCTCTCTGCTGAAACGGCTAGGGTTTAACGGTGATGGACCAGCAGCTGAGATAGCCAGTCGGTGGGCAGGCGAAACCAAAGACGTCTGGGGAGATAGGTAAAGCCTTGCTACGTAGCGAGGGGCATCTCCTTACCGGCGAGTGCGCCACGTACGATCCCGGAGCGGCCAAATCTACACATTTTATGATGAGCACTTCCGCTTCTTCAGCATCAACCTTATCGCATAACCTCCTTTTGAAAGGTGCATTGTCTCTAGTTGCGTAAAACTACATATGAAAAGAAACGTTTAGCTATGATCGCACACTGCAAGCTCTCCCTCACAATTAGGTGCTTAAATACCCGCAAGTATTTGACACGGAGGAGGGGGAGAAGCACAACATGCTCAGGATGTCACTAAACCATTCGTCGTGTGGCAAGGCTTGAGTGTCTGAGTCATTGCTTCTGCAGAACAGCTAAGTAATTAACTCCCGTCTCATCTCTCTGGAACAGAAAGGAAATCAGAAAGAATCACCTGTAGTAAGTTGGTACTCCCATCATCACTGTTGTTGATGGTAACCATTTCACGCAATCGTCAAGCGAGAATCGATCTCTCCAGATTACAGTCGAGTGTGAAAACAATGAACAATTCAGCGAAATAAACATGCCATGAACATGGTAAAACGGCAGCATATGAAGCAACCTGTAATGCGCACGATATCTCTCACCATGGGAGGCTTTCGAATCCCCATGGAACCTTGGATGGAAACTTGTAAATCAAACGGTCAAGAATGGTGGTCGCAAATATGGGAATCCAAAAGTTACGTGAACTTCCCAAGCAAGTTGTGAGCGGTCAAAGTTGGCACTAAACGCATCGTCAGTGTAGGAGCTAATCCAAGCTAATCCATCCTCATCGACGTTTTACAAACTTTGCACAGGAGGGGGGGGGGGGTGGCAAAAACAGGAATCGCTACCCCTCCACTTCAAAATGTGATTGATATACACTTTGTTAAAATCAAACCAGATGCTCTCAACTGGAAATTGAAAGCACATCCCATTCTATAAAAAGGCTTCACAACTGCCTTCTACACCAGATTCAAAGGAGTTTTCCCTTTTCCAGGAAACATGGTGCTCTTCAAGCTCAACGAGGTCCTCGCGCTCCGGTAACGAGGTCCTCGGCGGATAGTAGACCATTACAACGATATCGAAAAAGCTGGCTGGAAGGGGTCTTGCATATGCAGAACTACAGTCTTTAGAAAAATTTCCACCGATCGAAGAAATTACGCAGCAGCTTCGGACTGAAGCGATTACGGTAGACCTCCTTGAGCCTGACGGTGATGGCTCACATTTTCAAGACGGTGAGGGCAGTGAAGAGGACGTGCTCCTAGTTATAGAAGAAAATCTGAGGAATATTTTGCCATAAAATTGAATCAACGGTTGCAACATGCGCGACGAAAAGTTTGCTGATTTGAGCCATGGGCAGAGCGGCTTTTTTGCCCGCCTCCCCCGTGCTTATAGGTGTGAAATGGTGGCCTGATGACGGAGGTAACATTCATTGTTTGCCGGGGCTCATCTGCGCCATTTCGACGCCAATACCCTTTTTTGCATCATTTCTTGCCAACTTTGACTACTCACAACTCGACTGAAGAGTTCACAAAGCAGCTTTCACTTTCAATCTCTGTGACTTGTATTGTAATGCTCATTCATCTACTTAGGTCTCTATCTAAAGTTCATTGGGAAGTTGAGAGCATTCCCTGATCAGAACAAGCTCTGTAACACATTATTCCGGAAAGGTTAGTAATGTGGGTTATTTGACTCGTTCAGATTGCCGTACTAAAGTAACAACCAAAGAACCGTGTGGTTGCAGCGCGTTCGTCATAATGAATTGAAACAAGACGAATTTGGACCGTATCCAAATTTCAGTTTTCATACAATCATCACCAAGTGCTCGGATTGGGTCTTAGGTGGCATTTCAAATTACTGTGAATGCATACCTGTCGTTTTCGGTGAACCTCCATGCATCAACGAGAGCCTCAGCGTTTGATGACAACGAACCATGGGTCAGCATTGCACCCTTCGGCAGACCTAATGAATACTTTCGTTCTGATATGAAACTAATATGTGATTCACTTCGTAACAGAGCACCTTCTTGGATGAGAAAAGCCTGAAAATTTAACCAACAAGAGAGCTGCATTTCCAGAAACCTGGCAGCCGTGCTCTTGTAGTGAGCCCGAGGCAGATAGAACTCCTTAGAGGCTACGGTGGCGCTACACTGTCAGCAGCAATTGCTGTGGTGCGTAACTCCCTATGCTGTGCATACCTCATACGACAGATAAAGCCTGAGCGCTACTAGTACAACGATTAAAAGAAGTTTAGTTAGAATAGTAAAAGTTACGCGAACGCAAATTCGCGACAACGGGTCAAGGGTACCGCTCCCATTTCCTCCCCACCCCTCCCCCTCTCCCCTTCTGAGGCTAGTCTGTCGAAATGTTTACGTTAATGAGCTCAACACTCTTATCCACTTGGAAAACGAACTAATGGTATTCAGGAGATCGCATATGCAGCTGTCTAGATAAAATAGGAAGCTCACTGAAAACTTCCATGGAACCATAACCCTGTTCCAACAGTAGCATAGGCGGGGTCAATCGGTGTGTTGCGTACCAATAGTCGCTAAAACCACAGAAACACGAGAAATTTACCTGTTGTACCCGAAGTGTAACATACACACGCCACATCGCTGCTGTCCACGTGTTCGATGTCCAGCATAGCCTTAGCTTCTCTAGTCTCCTTCGATAATAAGTTCTCATCCAGAACATTCGCTATGCGATCACGAAATACGGAATCTTTCGAACCTTCACAAGTCACCATAAGTTTTGGTGTAGCATCCTGAAAGATAAACACGATTTTAGCGCGGCATGACATGTCACAAATGTGAACTTAGGGGGTCTGCGGGACATTAACCTTTTCACTCATGCACTAATATGGTGCGATTATGAAAGAAAAACATTATAAACCAAACAATTAAAACAGTCCGTTTCTTTCATTATATTTACTTATATTTATTTCCTTTATAGCATTAAGAGCATTAAAAACACGCGTGGACCTAGTTTCTTCAAGGCTGTCACCATGCGTTGTCCTACATGTATGTCAGCGATTACTGCTGTAGTAAAGTTTCCCACGGGTTTATGGTTTATGTTCGCAAATAATTTAAGTGTCCAAATTGCTGTGACATCGCAAAACAACCGAAGTCTAACCAGGAAAGGTCATTTGGTCAACCCGGCCATTTGAAATGAGATGTATATGTGTATACGCGCCTTGGGACGCTGAGCTCAAATATGTGTTCCTTATCTGCTGAACTCTTCTCTGAAAGGAATTATGAAGCAGAAAAGCGCAGGGGCTGTGGTCGAGGCTCACGAAAAAGAGGTCAGGGGATCGACTCCCTGGCGAGTTTGTTCTTTTGCCGTTTGCAGTAAGATAGCTAGGAAGATTCCTAACATCGCTAGTCCAACATGCTTGCGTATAGTTAAAGTACAAAGAATTTAAGGGCAATTAATAACGAACTTGGGCGGCATCGCTCCTCACTACTTTGGGCGCTTGTAGCGCAGGCGCCAGGCATTTTTGCTTCGAACAAGTATGATATTCGTAATCAGGGAGCCAGACTCTCCCTTTGAGCAAACTTCTAGCGAATTCTGAAATTTTGACCTAACCTCGAAAATTTGGGCAGTCACTTACTCACCGATCCACCAATCCATTACAAAAGGCTGGCACTTGGGTAGAATAAACCTTTTAAACACTTTTCATAATAGACAAAAATTGTGTCTGGCTTGCCCGCATCATCCAAAGATCTGCAAAGCATTATTTCCTAATACAACACCTTCTCTCCCCTTTCCCCGTCGTCCATGATTGGTCAACCCAAAAAAGTGGAGTTTGAGGAGTGGTAATCCCATCACTGCTCCGCTTTTTCTCAATTAGTTCATGACCTCAGGTTTGGCAAGAAACTCGTTTTAGGGGTAGTTTGATCCCTGAATACGAATATCGTACCTACTTGCCACGGAAAAGCATAGCACCTGCACTACGGGTACCTTAGGCTTTCACAGACAAG
>MU869417.1:5900-26277 GCA_036418205.1 Ostertagia ostertagi | reverse complement strand
ACAAAGGCTTCTAATGGATACTGCTCTTATTGAATTTTCTAGATATTATAAGAAGTAGAACATGGTATTGCAGACACAAGTAAGAAGAAAAAACTTTGCTCTATCAAAGAATGTAAGCTCAAGCACCTAGTAGCATATCTGACACATCGCTATAACGCCCGGCATCCGGAAAAAATCCTCCTCTCCAAGACCACGAATAAATGCACCGATTACCGTCTTTTTTGTTCAGATTCAAAAAGGAAAGACAGAAAGCAAATGCGTTCTGAGAACTCTTCCCCAACTTGATTCAACAAAGACCACAGAATTGATTTCCAGAAAAAAAAACGTGACCGTAGTAGCTCACTTGAATTTCATAGGCTCAGGGACACGCTGCTCTTCAATTTCCTGTTGTTTGCGGGCTGCTTCGTTCAGGTCCAATCCCACCCAGTCTGCTTCTTCGACAGGAATCACGAATTCCGCGTACCTACACAGGACGATTAGATATCACTTCGGAACATTTCTGTAATGAAACAAACTTTTCTTTGATGTAATTGTGACGTTCTTCATCCTCTGGATAATAGGTTTCTTTCGCAAGAGTTAGCAGCATTTCTCGTTTTAACCTGCAACCATTAATACGCTTTCAATGACACGATAAACAATGGCATTTCGGATACCAGCCTGTTCCCTAACTTCGAAGCGAGATCAATCTCTGCAGTGCGCAGTATGTAGTAATCAAGGCCAAAGTTCTGTTCGATCAGACGAAGAGTTCGCTCCGTAACAGTTACCTAAAGCAGAATAAAATAATTTTTTCGATGGCAAAGGACAACACATCGTTGCTCTTCCACCAAGAAATTTTCGAGGAACCGCTCAACCTTCAGAAATATGGTTACCCATCTTGAACTGCTAGACGATTGCTCCTCAGCGCACCTCTACAGATAAAAAGGTTGCTGATCAACATCCGTGCAGTACAAATATGAGTACGTTTAGGGGTTTTTATGGCTGAAGCATGAAGCTGTCTATGTATGTTATGAAGCTGTCTCGTGAAATATTTATTTCTAATCCGTTGAAGAGAAATTCAAAATTACGGGAGTATGTTTTCGCTCAGTGCACATGATCCCCGTGGCCATTTTCTCAAATATCTTGACTGTGCCCTAGATTGATCGTCAATGACGTACGCACTAAATTGAGCGTCACTGACGTACAAACTACTCAAGCCTGAATCTAGATTTTGGTTCGCTTATACAATGGACAAAATTTTGAGGCAAGCAGTAAACAAAGTTGCGTCTTAGCAATTCCCTATCATCAATTTCGAACATAGATCAACTCACCTCCATATGTTTATTGAGAATTTCCGAATAAAGGATTTGTCTCTTGAGAGCAGGGAAATAAAGCCGAGGTATCCAATGTCTGAAGGACAAGTTGAAAGTTGCACACTGCGATAAACAAAACGAACAAAAACAAAAACGAAACATTCACCTAGGCAGAACCTTCTTTTTGGTGTATGGACGTGACTCCCTCCATCCTTTCACAACACCTTCACCTCCCCATAATCCCTGATCGGCTTCAGGTGGATAAATAACTAAATATAATTGGTGCACTTGGAAACAAGCGATTGAGTACTGCTTTACTCGATAGCAAATACTATTAGAAATTAACGAAATTAACTAGCTAACCTAGCAAAGGGAAGTTTTCCGCCTCCACTTCCACCTTTCGTACAGGATCCCAGTACAGGCGAGAAGTAGGTGGCCTGGAAAAGCACGAAGCCGGAAGTGTAACAGTGTAGAATTGCGTTACATAATTAACCCAACCATTTAGTGAACCTTTGCTAAGACCTCGACACTTTGAAACACACACTTTGTGAGGATGACATACAATAAAAAGTGAAGTTTAGAATCACAAGCCAAGAACAATGTGAGCAAACACGCACAGCAGATTGTTAACAACATACCGGTAGTGCACAGGAGTAGCATCGCGCAATAAATTATCCCAGTAACGCTTACAGTAGTGTTCCGGCAGACGATGAACTATGGAGTCAGGATTAGCCCAGATCTCCTCATTACGGCGTATTCTCTCGGCCTGAACAAACGATTTGTGGTGAGTACAAAGACAAAGCTAACTAACACTAAACGAAAAACTCTCCAGCTCACATAGCTGGCACGTATGCAGTGGCATTTTGTTACGGAACAAAGCCAACACAAGTCAAGCTTTCGCTACGTTGAGCATTTGTTGTAGATCGCCTTTTTAGGGGTAGATGTCATAAATTCGTAGTATTTATATCAAAGAGCTGTTTGATATAAGGACGACGATGGCCACTGTGTTTCCACCAGCTTGAGATAATCCTAATGTCAACAAATGCTTCAGTATGTCACACCTTCTCTTAGTCTGTCTAATTTTTTACTAGAACGAAACAAACTGTTGGTCATGGTTTGTTAGATGTTTGGAAGGCCCACATGGCGAGTGCATATTTTCCCACAGCATCTACGAAAGGCCTTTTCACGTCTTTGTCTCACATTTCAAGCCTGGGCCCGACAACTGTCTCGCGCTAACGATTTCTCAGTTTCGTGTGCCACAAAAGTAACGCCTACAATGGAAAAATTACACATAACGTATCTCACCTTGTCCCAAGTGATGACTGCACGAGGTCCAACAGAAGTCAGGCTTTTCAGGTTTTTTGTCAAGGACATCCTTCAATTGAATGTTCAATTAGTTTGAGTATGAAATCGATTTTGTCGATCAGAAGTAAATGACCGCGAACTCTCAACGCATAACTATTAACCTTCAAGACACAAAAGCAACAATAATTTATCGACCGTAGGGAATGATATCAACAAAACAAGAAAACAACATTCAAATAAATATACTGCTATAAAAAGCCATGGGTAACTTTAAAAACACACGTAATAGAAATCAAGCGATAAATCCCGAAAAAGTTCAAAACGGATGAATCTACTACAATCATTATAACAAATCAACTGTTGCTGTCACAGGAATAATATAGGCTTCAACATGAGAGACTGAGCCTCTCTTCCTATCTAATTACTGTGGAGTGCAAACGACATGGAAATAAAGTTGGTCCTTACTAACATTGAGTCGGTGGGGTATGTTATGAGATAAAAAAAAAGAATGAAAAAGTTTGCAAGATAATGATAGTCTCTGCAGATTAGATTTGAAAACCAGCATGGATATAAGGCTAAATCCTCTTTGTGCGCTCGCATCTCCTTTGGCAGTTGTAAACTCACTCAGATTTGCTCCTGGAAATGCCTTCCGCTCAGTTTACGTTTGTATTGTGAAATGACACACCCTAGAATGGTCTCAAACCTACTTCCTTTTATCGGCGATTGCCCTCAAGACGCGGTTACCGGCCAAGTATGTTCAGTCTACCAACCACGGCTAAATACTTCAACGTCTCAAACATGTTGAGCTGAAGCCAGAAAACGAAGTACAAGGCGAACAGCGCTAAAATAAAGATATCAACCTAGAAAATGTGAAGTCAAACGTGACACCACAACATGAAGTGTTCTTAACGCAGGAACTACGTAACCTACCAGCAAGACTTCCATGGAAAATAAGCGTCCACAAACTAAGCGGCATATTGCCAAAATTGAGTCCAATACGGAACCACTAAAAAAACTTTATAGGTCTGGTACAAACAATGCGGGAACCCAAATCTAGAAATTCTGACCAGTACTAGCAGGAGCAACAAAGGAGCCAAACAGATCAGAGTGAAAGTGTCTGAGACGATGGTGGGCGGCCTCTTTTCAGGCTGACGGAAGACATGCTTAATTTCCGGCAACACATCGTAGTTGATACGCTGAGATTTTGGAACAACTTCGACAGGTGCAGGTGGAATAGTGAGCATTAATTCCGCCTAGAATGAGATGCAATGAGAGAAAAAGTATGGATTAGTGAGCGAAAACAATGAATGATAACTTACGAAAGCCCAGTTCAATGGATTTCGTATGGTTGCATCCCCAATGATGAGGTACGCAGTATAGCGTCCAGAAATACCTTCGAAATCTTTGTGTGCTTTGGCAAGATTCTGAACACGCACGAATATGGTAAGTATAAAAAAGTCTTCAAAACACCACCACTAACATGATATAGTGAGAACGAGGTGTTAGTCATTTCTGAGGAGTATACGACTAAATTTATCGACAATAAGAAATTCATGAAGCATACTCATTTTCAAAAACTACAGCCATTTTGCACCTTCACAAATTTGATTACACACACGTTAGATTGAGAGGTAATGAACTGAATTTGAGTTTTTAAGAGATTTGCAAATACTATAATAAGTTTGTGGTAATTTTTTTTGCCCCCTAAATTGAAAAAACCCTTGGGTTCTGCCCTACCCCTGTCATTCACAGCCATTTCTACTCTACGCCAGATTATACTAATTACACAAAGGCAGAAAGGAAAACCGACTATATCAACAAGGTATGTTCCACCAGTCTGCACGTCAGCTGTGTAAAAGACCTCGGCACCATTCGCATGTTTGAACAGCACGAATACCTTGAAAAGATTGATACGTTTTCATAAACAATAGGTACAGATGGACACAAGGAGTGGCAAACCTGATGAGGCTGGATCAATGTTCCTGACAGCTTGCGCTTGACAGAGAACGAGATGTACAATCGCTTGGTGTGGTCTGCCGAAATGACCTTCGCATGCTTTGAGAACTGTGCAACACTGGAATATGATGACATGCAGCTCTAATCATAGAAACAGTAAATTACACAGTGAAAAAGAATTAAGGATGAGTGAGATGTGCAGATCACATAACATTTGCTACAATGAAACATGCGACATGACAAGTTTCTCTGACGTGGTTCAAAGATGAGAAGAACCGCTGCTCTCATCAACTACTTTTGCAAACATCAACATCACTTGGTATTTACCATTAATTGGTTCTCGACAACAACCTCTCTATGCCCCATCGCGCATATAAAACAAATAGTAAGACTGCCAAAATGTTCTCATACTCGTTTAGAATATAACAAAAAAAAACAACAAAAAGCGTGCTAATGCACAACTTTCAGAAATATGACGCATGCAGCAGGCGGTCCTTCGAAAATTATCTTAACCCTTTCGGACCTGAATTTTTCCCCGTGGAGAAATTTTTCTTCTAGCTATTGTTTATTACTTGTGAGCATATAGGTATCATTATGGCGAAATTTGGAAGCTATTCGATCACAAACAAAGAAACTAAGAAGCTTTGAAAATTGGCCCACCTTCTTAGTTTTTAAGCTTATGTCGAAACAATTCCAAATTTCATAGTTATGCCGAAAAAGTTTATAATCTTGCACAACATTATAACCCATAATTTTGATTAAGAATGGATCTACTTCAAGTATTTTAAGAAAAAGTGACACTTACTTGGCCGGTTGCGGGGACCAGCGCCGATTCATTGTTGCACTTGTACACAAATACTTGTAATACTAACAGCAACACAATGAAATGGCAGGTTAGCTCATAATTAGGAAGGGGAAGGTTGACTGAAGCAACCTCTAGCAGGATTAGAAAAACCATGCTGTTTCAGCGGCAATGCAAACATTTGAATTTGATGGTGGCAATTGCCACCGCCAGGGCCGAAAGGGTTAAACTCGGAAGAAAAAAAATATAAAGGAGATGGGATTCCTCCAGTTAGCACAAAATAATTTACTGCACCATTCTCGCAAATATATATTAAATCATGCTATGCATTTCAGTATTCTGAACATTATTGAGCAAGAGACGAGGTAAAAGTGCCACGGAATTGGAAATAGCTGCTGAAGAAATGAAAGGAAAAAAAGATTAATGAGTAAAACTATGATGTAAATCGCGATGAACCATTCACTGAACGGGAAGACCCACCCACCTGGCAAGATTTGCGCCACTGACGATATCGTCTCTTTCGAGTGCCCCCACTTTCAGGTCATCTACTTTCACATCATCCGACTGTTTCACAAGAACACTTGAACTGGTCAAACCAACGAGACGCTTATCCTAGACAGAAACGAATAGACATGACCACTTAACACAGATATGAAAAGTAAAAACAAACCGAAGATTCAACCTTCACTGCAAGATTGTAAAAACCAGGTGCATCCGGCATCTTATCAGGCATGAACGAATACAGCCTTGGTGCTCTGAACAATCTGTTTCAGAATGCTGCAAAAAATCAGCAAGGACTAAACGTACGCTTGAGATTGTGTAAGCCGTAAGTTTCCCATGACAGGTGTTGTTTGTCCCTGTGGTATGATATCAACACGGACGTCCGATACAGCAACTGGTAATCCGAACACATTGCAAACAGCGATGACGATAGGCTACAGAAATATGGCTATGTGTTGAATCTTGAGGGATTTAAGAAGACTTACCTTCACGCGACTGAACATGACGGATCCTCTCAGAGATGCAACGACCGGCACAAGTTGATGATTATTCACAAGGACTCCAAGAGCTTTGAGCAAATGGAATGCAGACTTCTCAGTGGCCACATGTTTTCGAGATAGGAGGTAATTGGTGAAAAGCAACAGTTGATCCTATGAAGAATACTGATAAATCTAGTACGAAGTGATGAAATCCAACAATATAGGGTGGAGAGTGATGATAAAGAGTTATCATTCGTTTTGCACGCGCCCGAGGATAGAAGGCACTAAGTTTGATATGTACCCTCGCCACGCACCGCTAAGGAAAGGAAGCAGAAAGAAATGAACCAATACGTAAAGTGAAAAAAGAAAATGAAATTCATGATGCCGTCACATCTGAGTTATATGAATTGTCTACAAGGCACTACAGCATGAATAGAAAGCTTCAACTGTATTAGGTCGAACTACGTACTTTAGTAACAGCTGGAACCTTTCCTTGTTGTTCGGCTAATGACATAATTCCATGAATAGCGTTGGAAGTAGTCGTCAGACCACCATCAAACTGAAGTCAAAAAAAAACATGGAACAAGAAGAAGCACAACAATTAAAGCACTTACTTGCAAGAAGCGCTTCCCAACCTCATCGGCTTGGGATACAAGATTCTTGATCTTGTCAAAATACTTAGCTCCTTGTGCTTTGTCCAACAAGGCTGCCGCATTAAAGACCCAAGCGAGGCTAGAACATTACACAAATGCACACCATATTTGTGGACAGAAGGATGTCACCGCAATTAACAGCAGTTAAAAGCCATCAGTAACAACATACTTGCTAGGGGAATCATCTTTCATTGCGGTCGTGAGAAGTTTGTCGAAAGCAGCTTTATCTACCTGAAAGAGAAAAATGTGCATTATTATGAGAGGTTTTGCGAAATCCAACGCGTCTACCTTGATGCCTAAGCGATCAGCGCTACGTAGTGCTTGAGTGATCCGCTCTCCACTAGGGTTAGGCGCCGTCAGCACATCCTCGATTGTTTTCTTGAGAAAACAACACCTTCAAGCTTGCCGAAATCAAAATGTCTAATCTGCATACCTGTGCGCCAGCAATACTAGTTAAGGCACAATCTGTGAGGTCACCGGAAAGGGCAGAAGCATGGTAAAGTACTTCAAGATTTGTCAGGTCTGCTTTCCTTGCGATTTCACAAACTGCCTGGAACAATGTTACTGAGGAAACAACGTTACGAGGCCAAGCCAACCAAAATGAGCCACCCCATTAACACAATAAAAGAAAGAAAGAAAAAGTAATAGAATAAAAGAGATGAGTAAAGCAAGACAACAGGAACAAATATGGCGTAAGAGTGAGTGACAAAGGTGGAAACTGTTGCCCAGACCTTGGCAGTAGCTGCCGATGGAGCGACATTGAGAAGTTTCAGCCCACTAGCGGCGAAGTGAAGGGCAGCAATGTTGTCTTGCCTTGTTTCCAGCACGTTCTGAAAAATACACAATTGGAACAGTAACAAATAAGGTTCATTTCCTCATAAAAGGTTACCTCTAGAACTTTCGACAGTCGTTTCGTGTCGCTTTCGTCCCAAAAAGTGTTCAGAGACACAGCATAAACCGAAGTAAATGCTAAGACTAGAAAGATGACCGGTCTCATGTTACCTACAAACCGCCAAACATCGGCATAAAACTTGGCAACTTATAAAATCAACCGAAAAACGTGAACAGCTTATTGGAATCGATAACAGTGTAAGAAAAACCAAATACTTCCCTAAAAAAGAACTAAAAAACCTTGGCGAAACCTGTCATCGCTTGAGCTAAGAAAAAACCACTCTACCGCACTACCGCAGACCAGTTTCAAGTGAACGCAGTACAATTGTTATCGCAAAATCAACGTGTCATGAAACCTACGGTAGCGGCATGCGCACTGGAGCAAAGTGAGCCCTTTAAAGTGAGGGCAGTGCCGGGCAGCATGAAGAACTTCAGCTGATTTTCTAATGTCATTAGAAAATTCAATAGTAAAACTGTTGCAAAGCTTGGTGAGGAGGAACGTACAGTTTTTGGAAAAATTTGTATAAACGAGCAAAACATTTCGAAAAGTTTACTGACCCGATTCTAAGGGTTTGAAATAATAATGGTCGCATTGTTGCTCTAATAAACTGTCGCACTAGGCTGGAAAATGCTGAAAATTATTCGGGAACTGTGCTCGAACAATTACAACGTGTTTTGTAAGGTTGCTGACAAGTAAAGGTATTTTTGTCAGTTGTTCACTTCTCGACAAGGGAGGTCTTTCAGGGCAAGGTGCGCTTTTTGGAAACGGTTTAGTACATATTGTAGGGACGCATGTATGGACCACAAAACCATGTTTCGTTTTCGCTGAACGGTTTTAGTAGTACCAAAAAAGTGGTGAATAATACTCTTGATGGTTCAGTCCCCGAGTGTGGGTATTTAGGACAGAAAGCGACATTTCATCTCCGATGCTCTACGACGAAACCTACGTTTTGTAGTTTCACGCAACCAAGCAATCGGAAAAGTGGTGAATAATACTCTTGATGATTCAGTCCCCGAGTGTGGGTACTTAGGTACAGAAAGCGACTTTTTCGCGCTTCGCAATGCGACATCGCGCGGCAGGCCAGCGCTCCCACAGCGAAAACAGCTACGCATAGTCGATCGTCCGACGATCGTCCGTCGTGTCGGACGACAGCAACGACCGCAAGTGTCGCATAAACCGCGGTTGCAAATGGAAGGCGACGCGGTCACCCAATGCTAACCCAGACAACACGTGACTGCGCGTGATCGCATAAACCGCGGTTGCAAATGGAAGGCGACGCGGTCACCCAATGCTAACCCAGACAACACGTGACTGCGCGTGATCGTATTTCGAAAGTCCCACTGTAGTGTGGAATAGTAGCTGCGTATTGATCTGCGACACTTACGATCGTTGCTGTCGTCCGACAGCAGCGGTCGTAAGTGTCGCATGTGTCGCAGATCGATACGCACCCAATGCTGTGCGACACTTGCGATCGTTGCTGTCGTCCGACCGACTATGCGTCCGGCCTACGAGGGGCGCGTGAATGGAGCGCGTTATTTGCTCTGGTTCTAAGTTGCGACAAGGAATTTGAAGCTTAGTAACCATGAACTTGTTAGTGAACGAGGAAATGCCACTAGAAGAGGATCACTAAGTAGCAGTGAAGAAAGATAGTTATTTTGTGCAGAGGAACGGATGTATACCCTGGAGTATTGTTTGATAGGACTTCGATAGCACTCAGACAGACTCAGAGTTTGATATTACAAGATATACCTAGCCGACGTGTTAATCTCCCTTCGTTCATCAACTATAATTTGAAAACCTCTTGTAAGAATTTCATAGAATACCACTAACCGGCATTGCTTGGAATCGTGTCACTCACAAATACATTTTCAGCGATTGTTTTGTTTGTTTGCTTTTTTTTCTCGTCTAAACATACCTGTACCGAACTAACACCCTCTGCCCTGTTTTAGCGCACCACCAGTGAGTGCATAAATAAATAAATAAATAAATAAATAACATGCATTTTGAGCGCTATGACAATTATGTCAGAATCACCGTAAATCACTATATACGGCTAAGTTTAGACATCATTGTTGAAATAATAGGCGAAAAATGAAAACACAAAGGAAGTTATCCGCTCGTGAGTGGCAAAGCAAGACTTACCCAAATCAAACCAAGCGGACTGTACCACGCTTAGAACTCTCACAATCCTGCTAGCTACGCGCCTTTCTAAAACAGTAGTATGTGGCATGTGCGAAAATTATAACACCTGTCGCGACAGCGAAAATAGCCCTTGCTTGGATACAGTTATCCAAAAATTTGCCCATTTTTGTGGACAACCAAGTGATTCGCATCCGTGAAATAATAGACTCCCTGCAATCCAACAGGATCGCAGTCGCATTCTTTCACGCATCCACGTCGCTTAATCTGGCCGACGCATATACCCCACTTGAACATCGCCGCTGTGCCTGCCGCGAAACGCCAGAGCACAGACGATTAAGAACGGCGCCTGGCTCCGCTCCAAATCTCAAGTGAGAAGTTGTGAGCCCTAGGACTAAGCTTTGGAGGAAAGAGGGGCTCTGGAATGGGTGTGTCAATCATATTGTGGCAAAATTTAAATGCATCAGATCACAGTAACCATTAGCCGCTGTTCATGTCTTCGAAGAAGCGAGGCGAAGGCATACAATTCGAAAGCCGCCTTAAAGGATACCGAGTTCAAGAGCTTCCGTCAGAACCACCCGACGCATATACCCTCGCCTTCAAATGACCAGAAATTGTGCAATTGCAGAAATTGACGTGGCATTGGCACACGTGGCTAAATTCTCGATGAAAAGGTGACATCACGTGTGCTCAAAGATGTTCTTGAATCGATGCCACGTTAATGCCACGTCAATTTCTGCAATTGCACAATTTCTGGTCATTTGAAGGGGAGGCGGTCAAGTGGCGCGGCCACATTGCCATTGAGGCGCATTGGCTGTAATTGCCAGCTAGGCGCCGCCTATATTTTCGGCCGGATAACTCGTCCGGCTCGTCCAGCGCCGCGACCTCCCCGCGAACACGCCGCGACACCTCTCTATGATCGCCCTTACATTGAGCGCGTCATGGAGACCAGCTCGCGACCCGAATTCCGGCACATTTCTTCCCGTTGAAGCAGAGTCAACCCTGCGTTGCGCAGTTCGCAACGGCACGTTGAGAGATCCTCAACGCACGCTGTATGGGCGGAGACACAGACGGCTCGAGCATGCGAGTGTGAATGTTCGCGCGAGAGAACGTGTCTAATCGGGCAAAACTGCGCAACGTGGCCGTTGAAAACTGCGCAACGCAGGGTTGACTCTGCTGTACAAGCTTTTTTACTAACCGATAGCTCTTCTTCATTGTTTCATTTTTTCTTTTTGTCTCGTAGTGCATTTTTCCTGCATTATGAGAACTCCGTTTAGCTACTAAGAAGTAGATGTATCAGGACATTCATACGGAATTCTGACCCATTCTACTTTCAGTGGCTTGCGGTATTTGATTAACCTTCGTTTTTTGAACACTCAATACTCAGTTATTCAGGCAACCTTTATTGTAAAAAAACATCGTTCACAATATTAAATAGTTTTTCTGACACATATCGCGACATATATCTACAATAGTCTTCAATTTCTGCCGTCGTGACTCCTCGCTGACGATAAACTTCTCCGAATCTGAATAGGTTACTAATCTAGAATGATTCAGCATGATTCGAGGTCTAGTTATACCTCTTCTCCTATTGCTCTGCAATTTTTTCTCTCCGTTCCCCTGCTCTCGGCTTACTCCAATGCTTATCGTCCCTTCGGATCTCCCAAAAACAGTATTACAATACATCGACAAATCTGCTTGCGAATACCGCTTACTTCTGTAATCCAGCGCAACGTGCACCTTGCCTCGAAGTCGATATATTTCAGTTTTTCCAGAAGAACTCGCATTTCGGGATGGTCTCTACCGAACTCTACATTCAATCGGCTGAAAGGAAAAATCAATTAATACGAGTGAAGAAAGGTTCAAAATTCAGAAATGTTAATGTTCGTTATCACTGTGTAACTGTTGAAATTTCAAATCTTACTGGAAGACTTCCGCTGTGTTAGTAGTGGAAGATCTACTACCTCCCACTTGTTCCACATATCCTTGTATGGGCCGTCAAACCGCGTTGTATGTAAATAACCCAAGAATTCCTTGCATTTTTTGGAGGCGATGTGATCGTCGCGAGCCTAGCAGTACGCTCCATATCTCGCACCTGCAACTTGCAAATATTTGACCGTGTTCACATAGTTTTGTTCGCAGAACACAACCTCTGGGTAAAGGCGCTTCGGGAGGAAAACAAGGCCTTTTATTATATCCCGCCATTCATGACTCTAAGGACACTCTCTTGTTCCTTTATAAATTTCGTAATTGCAGTTACGCTGCGCCTGAAATAAAGTATAAATAGAGGCTATCTATTCATTGGCGCCAAATAAGCAATAATGAGGTTTTCACCCTATTACCACAAACTCGTCAATGAAAATGAGCATCCTTAAACCACAACTGCCTTCGGGAACAAAACCCTCACAACACGATCGACCGTCCTTCTCGAATCCAGTCTATCAGTGGTTGCAAGCGGCCCTTGTTCCACGAAACGACTTCAAGTGCGAAAATAACGCATTACACCGTCTTCGTTTTGGCGTGCAGTCATCGAATATATAAAGGATTTCTACTCCCCCCCATCACACACGCCCCGGGTGGAACGCGTATCCATCTGCCACAGTTCTTGGCTGCTTCGTGTACTTCCGTCCGCTATAGATTTGCGTAAACCGCTGTGGCAGGAACCATCTGTAGAACTTGGTAATTTTTCATTTCTAGTAGCCGTACTGCTGTGCTTCGACTGTGTCCTTGGAGTAGTAAACATGAAGCTCAGGGGTCTGCTCGTGGACGAAAATCCTTCCGTTGGTGAGCCTAGCGAGATCTTCCGGGATGTTCTGGAGTGTGACTTCCCTGTCCTTCAATCTTTTATAGCCCTGAAGAACCGCGTGCGAGTGTGAATGTAATGAGTCACAATTTCACAACATCTCACCTCGAAATCGTTCTCCTCTTCATTCCGTATCCCCATCCATATATGCTTTCAATAAGTCCTTGTAACGAGAAAATGAGTCTGATACATTGAGTCTCGAATCCAGCTACGACCCCTCGTATTCCTGCTACTTTAGTAAACCTCCCTCGTAGCCGCGCCCCGCTACGAGCTCGTCGCTTTTACCTTCTTGCCACTTTCCGAAAATAGGGCAATGGTTTACGATTAACAACCCATACAGTGTAAGCTTGAACTTCTATCCACTCTGTTCGCTTATTATCTGTTGGGAGCTTCAGTCGGGGAGCACACGTGATCGATGGCGCATGGATCCGTAAGGGACTCGTCTCCACTTACTGTGACAGAAGAAACGTTGAGTATTAGTTCCACAAGGATTACGTGTAGAATTCTGCGTAGTACCTTGATCGTACTCCAAGCGTCCAGTCTTCTTGGCAGCCTAACACACTAGACATCCCAATGCTGAGTTTTCCGAGCCAGCGCGAACACGTACACCGAGGCGGAAGCTGAAATAGGGAAGGTTAGTACATCCCTCTTGTGCTGACTACTTACCTCTTTTTGTCCTTTGTACGTCGTCGATCGTGATGGTTGTGAAGCAGGAAAGCTGAAAAATCATTAACGGCTGCCTGAGCCGGTGCATTCTGAAAGGCATAAAGGCCCTGATGAGAGCCGTTAAATTGGTAAAGATTAGGAAACATATTAAAAGCGAGAACAAGATAATTTGCAATTAAGGATAGTTCACGCTGGAGTTGCACCTTATTTATTGCAGCCTAGGGCCGTTTCTGGGCACCTCCAGGCTTATCGCAAAAGTCTTCTTTCCTTCTGGCGCTGTTAGGGGCGAAACGGCGTTACGGCAAGGTGAGGTCATTGGCACTATTCCATTAATTATCTCTTATTCGTCTCTCAATGCAAATTCTAACTAATTCTCCTGATCACTTTTTTTAGCGCGTTTCGGAGAAAGGGTTCTGCAAAACTTTAGTAAGGCGCAGAAGATAAACCAAATGGAAGGGCCCTGAACCGAAATAGTTTATCTTCATATTGAAAACACAAGTAATTGCGGTGGTGCGGTGGTCTTCGTGAATGAGGATCGAAAAATACGCGTCCTTCATATCCACCTTGGCCATGTACGACCCGGGATTGACTAAGTCTCTGATCATTTCTAAGGATTCGAGCTTAAAGGACGAATTCACGCTGGGAAGGCAACCCATTTCAAATTAACTCAGGGATGGTGATTGGTACACGAAAGAAGGAAGAACCATGAGAAACGGCCCAGAACCCGAGAAATGGGACCCCTTCCTTCCCCGCTGATTTGCGCATTGATGCGACTCTTATCGCTGTGCCCTCCTCAACATCACGCTCTCTGCTATCTAATCAATCCCACGTATAGATCTGCGGCGAGTGATCAGCTGGTCGGTGGGCGGAGATCGCCAGACCCGCCAACTTTGAGGCATAATAGGTCGCCGAGGTCAAATTTTTCGATGCGAATTGCGCATCAGTTCGCACCCTCAGGAGGTCCGTGGGTTACTCAACTAGGTGAATTACTTCTTCCTCGACCTCCATTCTAATCGTGAAATCCTCCTTTAAGATTCTGGCGATTATACTCGTTGAGTGGCTTAAGGTTTATGATAGGGCGGTAGGAACCGTCTTTCTTGGAATGCAAAAAATGCTTGATATCCAGACCCTTTCGTGCCATTACGACTTCTATATTGCGCCTTTTGTTAGCATTTTTGAGCACTTCTTCGCCCACAGCGGCTGAATTTGTTCTTTCGCCATATGTATGTCGCCATAGTTTGGGTGGGGAATCTTTGAACCTTAGCTTATAGCCGCGCAAAGTATCTCGGGCCCAGGAATCAATCTTTAGAGAATTCCATTCTTGAGCAAAAGCGCAGAACCTTCCCGCTGTCATGCTACTTATCGGGCCTACTTGAGATAGAGGTTCAGAAATAACCAACCTTGATTCTTGGCTCTTTTCCTTTTTCACCGAACGGCTGTGTCGTATAACTTCGTTCGGTCTCGCCTCTTGTGATTCATTCTGGCCTCCTTTGCGGCAGGCCAAAAGTGAACTTCTATGGGAAGGCGACGAATAATTCGGCACGGATCTCGCCGGGTCTACGCCATAGCTCCTGCAATGAACGGATGAAGAACTAATCTAGAGCGAATTTGCAGGAGAAAAAGGCTACCTGAAGAATCGTTCTCTGCGCCGAACGTTGAAGTCATGGAGAGAGATGCCGAGGATCTCCATTGCCTGTTTCACGTACGAATCTGCTCTATCGGCGCGTTGCTCCGCTGCTTCGTTGCGGCTGATCGCGAGTAAATTTAGAGCCTTCATGACGCTCTCCGAACCGGTACCATTGACTGTTCTTCCAGGGGTAGTCTGTAGTTGAGTGCGCGTAGACCCTCATCTAGAACTGGCACGGTGGCTAGGGGAGAAGCCACGAGGGGCAGGCGCTCGTAATACGAAATCCTCTCCTCCTTCCCTACGTACATCCCGGCTGCACATGTATCGAAGTGCTCCAGGAAATTGTCTGCTATCTTCACTCGTGATCGCAGTTTCTTCTTTTCCAAGCCCACTATCTCGGGGGCTTCCCGGAGACTTGAGACGAATTCGATTTTTTTGGGAATCCTCTCCTGACTATCTTGAAGTGGCGACGGAGGCTCATACTTCTTACGACTATCATTGTCGCGCTCTTTCAGTCTGCTATCGAGAAAAGGGTTGCCGTCTGAATCTGAGCACTCCGACGTCTCCACTGACGAGTCGTAGGAGTACGATGATGAGTTGGATCCGTGAGAGCGGTGCTTCCGTTTGCGACGGTTTCGAGACGTCCGACCTCTGACTCGCTTTCGCTTCGCAGGCGACCGTTGCTCCTCTAACGCATCGTCGTGAAGCTGGCCATCGGAAGCATGGTCGTCGTCCAACAGGATCTTCTCATGTTCTTTCAAACGGTCGTATTCTAAATCCGACATCTGAAAAATAACTGTGCAGTAAACTCATCCATAATTATTCTCGAAGCATGTGAAGCAAATCAATAGACACGAGAGACACGAGGGGGTCCCGGATCGATTACTAGCTCCCAGGCGGCCTCCCCATTAGGAGGGCAGGGCAGGGTGGTGACCCTGTCGAGCTGTCTATTGATTATTTTGCAGGGCCCCCGCGGAGTCGCCCCCAACTTCACCTGTTAGTGGGAACCGTTATCCGAGCTAGGACAGCCTCCCGGGCGCCCTGAGACGTTAAAAACGTCCCTGGCTTACTTATCACTCCCACAGAGGGCACTTGAGGCTCTACTGTTTGGGAAGAAAAAGGATCAAGGAAGGCGTCCATGACTGCCTTGATAACCTGATCGGGCGAGGTGGGTAACCCCACTATCGTCGATGCGTCTCGGGATGAGGAAAGCGTCAGAGACCGCCTTAACAACTCGACCGGAGAGTGCTGCGTGAGGAGTAGGTGAATAGAGAATACAGGTAGAGTAGACGGGGTTAGAGAGGACAGCTCCTGACGGAGAGCAGGATTGGGGCAACCAACCACTGCGAGCTCTAGAAAAGGCAACTGAAGTGTCCGATCCTTTTCCGGCCACACACCAAGGTTTTTGGCGGGAAAAGATCAAACACTTGATCGTGAAGATCAACTAGAGAAGACAGGAGCTGATAAGGCAAAAGCAAACGTAATTGATAAGAGCAGTGTTATATAATGATTTTATTTATACGACTCTTTAAGTTTACCCATAACTAAGTTCAATAATTTATTAATCTTCAGGCAATACTCCTTAAAAATAAAAATTCAAAAAAATCCTTAACTCTTACTTCATTCGCTATCAATTTCACGTTATCATTTACACACATCTTTGATTTTTCCCCTTTGTTTTTTATCACATTTACAAATACATTTACCAATTCCTTAAACACGGGGGCCATACCTCTTTAAAAATAGGGGCTCTTTTGATAGGGTTATAAAAGTGGTTACTAGCAAGGGGTAAGTACCACGCCCTCAAAAGGGTCAACAAATGTTTCATCACGCATACTTTCACCAACACTAAATATATTTAAAGGCTAGCAAGTGCCTAGGGCAAATCCCCTTAAAACTTCCCCTAAGTATGTGGGTTGGGCCCCTCACATACTTTCTATACGGCCTAGCACCCATAACGTCACCGGTAATAGTTACTACTTAAATCAAGTCTTTTACAAACAGAAGGTAAACAACATATATAATATAATAATTGAATAATATTTAATAATTGTCAAGCAGGATGTTGTAAATGAGATGGTTCAATGGCAAAAGTTGTGCCAAAATCACGAAGACGTGCTGTCTTCGAAGAAGCACACGCAGGTGTGCTGGCAGGGCACTTTAACGCCCGCAAAATCTTCCAGAGGCTCAGAAAAGAAGTATTCTGGGAAGGAATGCGTCAAGACATCACTTTGTGGTGCAAGCAGTGCCGTGAATGTTTCCTGACGAACAACAAGAAAGACTGTGTTCCCCCGCTATAGAACATGTAAATGTAACATGATAGATAAAAAAATTATATTATTTCAAATACTACGAATTTGAAAATTAATACATACACAGATAATGATGCCAACTGCTGTAGTAAGAATGTAATTTATTGCCTTAACTGTTTAGATGTGGATATCAGTATGTAGGTCTGACCACCAAAAAACTTAAAGAAATGGTAAATGCACTAACAAACTTGTTTCTTTCACGATACTAGACAACTTGCAAGAAAACGTAGACAAAAATATTTTCACAAAACAAAGAAGGCTTTTGGATCAAACTACTTGTAACAGCTTTCCCATTTGGAAATAATGACTGTATCAAAACATATGGCAATATATCTAATATTATCAATCCTCTCACATATAAACCTGAACACCCATACTTCTCACTTAAAATCCTCAAAAAACGAGAAAGGAAAGGAAAGAGGACCAGGTCAAATAAGAAAAGTGACACTAATTCAACAATCAATAGATTCAAGGAATTAGTGCATAACACATCTGATTTCAAAATTATCAAAAAGGAACTTTATAGCCTATCGAAAAGTGTCATTAACCAAATAATAAATTTGTGTTATTCCAATTCGTTTTTTACACAAATACAAGACGAAAAGAGATTCGTGCTTCTATGTCTATTATGCAAATTTCACTTTACGTCATATAAAATAAACAACACTAAAAACAAATTTTATTATTTTTTGATATTTCGTTTGTTTCAAAATAGATAATGATGTAATCTGACATGGTTATATATGTAACTGTTGAGTTACTTCTAATCAGTTGCGTAACATCTCTGGAATTGATTATTTTATTAATATTGATGTAATCCAAAACGTTATTGATATAATAGGTTGGTAAATTGCAAACATTGGCAGGTGTGCTGGCAGGGCACTTTAACGCCCGCAAAATCTTCCAGAGGCTCAGAAAAGAAGTATTCTGGGAAGGAATGCGTCAAGACATCACTTTGTGGTGCAAGCAGTGCCGTGACTGTTTCCTGACGAACAACAAGAAAGACTGTGTTCCCCCGCTATAGAACATGTAAATGTAACATGATAGATAAAAAAATTATATTATTTCAAATACTACGAATTTGAAAATTAATACATACACAGATAATGATGCCAACTGCTGTAGTAAGAATGTAATTTATTGCCTTAACTGTTTAGAGTGTGGATATCAGTATGTAGGTCTGACCACCAAAAAACTTAAAGAAATGGTAAATGCACTAACAAACTTGTTTCTTTCACGATACTAGACAACTTGCAAGAAAACGTAGACAAAAATATTTCACAAAATAAAGAAGGCTTTTGGATCAAACTACTTGTAACAGCTTTCCCATTTGGAAATAATGACTGTATCAAAACATATGGCAATATATCTAATATTATCAATCCTCTCACATATAAACCTGAACACCCATACTTCTCACTTAAAATCCTCAAAAAACGAGAAAGGAAAGGAAAGAGGACCAGGTCAAATAAGAAAAGTGACACTAATTCAACAATCAATAGATTCAAGGAATTAGTGCATAACACATCTGATTTCAAAATTATCAAAAAGGAACTTTATAGCCTATCGAAAAGTGTCATTAACCAAATAATAAATTTGTGTTATTCCAATTCGTTTTTTACACAAATACAAGACGAAAAGAGATTTATGCTTCTATGTCTATTATGCAAATTTCACTTTACGTCATATAAAATAAACAACACCAAAAACAAAATCAATGTTTGCAATTTACCAACCTATTATATCAATAATGTTTTAGATTACATCAATATTAATAAAATAATCAATTCCAGAGATGTTACACAACTGATTAAAAGTAACTCAACAGTTACATATATACCATTTAGAATTACATATAGATATGACAAACCAATTTCACAAGTACTTTTCAATTACAATAAAATACTGAAAAATATGACAAATAACGAAGTAGTTAGAATACTCAACTCAAAATGTATTTGTGAAACAAACGAATATCAAAAATATATAGATAACTTTCACAAACATATAATAACAGGAAATACTGAAATTATCAACAACAAATACATTAAAAACCTATTGGACAAAGGATGTAAGTACAGATTACCCACGAAAATAACAAAACGAACAGTAATAACCTGGATCGACGAAACAACTAAGAATTATATAAGCATTATAAAAAACAGATATAAGCTAAGCGACTCTATATTGAGAGATATATATAACATTGTTCGATCAAAAATATATAAAACACTAAAACCGAAGCTCTATTCACATTGGCTTAACAATCCTACTATCCTACTATATATAAGCGGCTAGCGTGTGTCTGTGGTGTGTGTGTATGTTTGACCGGAAATTCATAGCTCGAGTCACAGTAACGATAGCGCAGTGGTTCTTACATATGTTATAGGGGGTGGGATGGGGACACAAGTGGTACGTGATAGGAACTGATAACGACTGATAATAGCTGATAAGAGGGGCTAGAAAGCGAGCATCGCCAATTTCGTTTTGTCGTTCATATTGGTACTAGAGCGTCTATACTTACAAGTGTTATGTGGGGTGGTCCCGGGACATTGGTGGTACATGATTGGAAGCGATAGCAACTGATAAGGGCTGATAAGATGCGCTAGAACGCAAAAGTCGTCGATTCCGTTACCTGGCTCGCGTTGACACCAGAGCAACCATACTTACAAGTGTTATGTGGGGTGGGACGGGGACATTGTTGGTGGGTAGAAACTGATAACGATTGATAAGGGCTGATAAGATGCGCCAGAACGCAAAAGTCGTCGATTCCGTTGCCTGGCTCGCGTTGACACCAGAGCAACCATACTTACAAGTGTTATGTGGGGTGGGACGGGGACATTGTTGGTGGGTACCAGAAACTGATAACGATTGATAAGGGCTGATATGCGCGAGAACGCAAAAGTCGTTGATTCCGTTGCCTGGCTCGCGTTGACACCAGAGCAACCATACT